>NDXB01016762.1:10368-59586 GCA_002631895.1 Agapornis roseicollis
AAAAAAAAAAAAAAAAAAGGCAAGGAGAAGAAACCAGAGAAAAGCCACAACGTATTTCATTTGTCTTGCCTTGAAAAAGTGTTCAAAATCCTATAAGGAAAGAAGGGGAGGCAAAAATTATGATGAGACTGATAAATTTGACGTGAACTGCAGACTGCCCTGAAAACAGTGTGTTGTTTCATTATCTGCAGCCACTCAACTGGTAATAGCTCTTATAATGTCAGTGATATTAAAAGATTGCAATATCCACTTGGTAACAGTAGCACATGGGGAGCCTACTTTCACATGGCTATTACTATTATTCCTAGACATTATTCTGCAAAGTGCACTCTCTTCCCATAAGTAAATCCTGCAGCTTTCTTTCTATAACAGGGATGTTATGTTACAGCAGCAATGCTCCCCTAAACCCATGACACACTTACATTGCTGAGCCCAAGTCACCGAATATCATTATATAAGCAAACATCAAGTTTGGTAACTGGCATCCTCTGGAAACTGTATCAGCAAAAATTTCATGTTTTCTTCCACATCAAGCTAAAAATATTGAGCATTAAGTAAAAAAAAACCTTAATGTGTTAGTGCCATTAACAAGCCCATTTTCTGATTCCACCAGAACAACTAATATTCACAACATAATAATTAATATTTTATTATAGCATTTTTTTATTAACATGATAACAGATTCAACTGCTTGGGAACTAAAGGTTAAGATACTACTGAGCTGACAGGTAACCTATACAAATATGAGATAAGTTTAGCATGAAGAAGTATTTATTCAGCAATAAGAGGCAGCATGAATCTCTACTGTCTAATAAAAGTTATATTTATGTAATTTATTTTTTGTGTTCCTATTCAGTATCTGCTCTTTTTCCTTCCCTAGAATCAATCTATGTGGATAGTCTAACACTCAGGTGCATTTTCATATTCTTGGCATCTCCCTACAGTGCTATTTAGAACTACAAGCCCTCCACTGAATACCTCTTGGCACAACTTTTTAAAACTACTAGTACAAGTTGTCCACTTTGACGAGTAGGGAGTGAAACATATTCAACATTCTTCTGTATTAAAATACATTTATTATTAGTTTCTTTTATTATAAATGCACTATGCAGATTTAGTCTTAAATGCAAAGCAAATGTCTTATAACCATGAGGAAGCCACATACGCTCTTCTATCTTTAACATCTACTTTTGAAAGACAACTGCAATGTGAAGAGAACAGAAAAGCTCAGGCTGCTCATATTTAAAAGTGAGATTTTTTATTTTAAATCAATTTTAAAACTTTCCTAGGAAATATCTGGGGGTTGTGCTACATTTAACAGCTTTACCTATAAATGGATAAATGCTTTGTCCTGCAAAGGAACAGAAGTCATCTTGCTAAATTTGGTTTGGCAGCAAATTTATTCTTCTGAGTCCTCTGCAAGACGATCTGGTCTCTCGGCCTAGTTCCTCATGAACGTCTGCCTACATAACAGAATCAGCATTCTACCTGGCACCATCCCTGGCAAGTACAGCCAACTACTAACAGAGCTTGGCAACTGAACTGCTCTCTTCCCAAAAAAAAAGCTTCAAAATTCAGAAATAAAGCACAGAGTTTGGGGCACAGCAGGGAAACCTCAATACCACAATTAGTGCTGTAATTTGGCCTATTTGTCAAGTAGAAGCAGGATTTTAACTTGTTAGCATGTCTGTTTAGAACCCTTCATAGACCCAGCTTAAAACAAACATATATATGAAGCTGGTAAGCACTTACAGTCTTTTTCCAAGAGGAATGGCACAGAGATGAATCTGGGAGACTACAAAGCTACCATATAACTAGACTCAAATTCAGAAAAACAAAGAGAAGCACTATTAAGTGCTTCCAGCACTGCTTTTTGATGCTATACATAAGATTACTTACTGTTTAGCAGTATGCAGCCAAAGCACCTGCTGCCAACAGCACTATTCAATATGAGGATCATAGTGCAGTGGTACCACCACCACACAACAGTAAGCATGTAAGAAAAGCCGAAGTCAAATCACAAAAGATGTGGCTTTAAACCAAGTGAGGAGAGGGAGGAAAAACTTCCTGGCTTAAGCAAACCACTGAGATATTTTAATCAGAACACAAAAGAAGGTTGAGACAGACACCAACTGACTCAGATCATATCACATCAATAATCCATGCACAGAGCCTCTGCTGAAATCAATGGGAGGCTTGTACATAAGTGGATTGTATAATATAAACGCATGCCCCTATTTAGGGATCCACATACAAAAGAGAAAGAGCTACAAAGAACAATTCTCTTAATTAACATTTCTTTTCCATCAAGTGCTTCTAAAATAATAAATCCTTTACACAGCTCCGTTTTCATTCAGTTTTTATCACTGTGGTAAAACAACTGACCCCATTTGACAAATACGGGAACTGAAGCATAGGACACAAATTAAACCGAAGAGCAGGGGCAGCACGCAGAACTGAGCTGGGAATAGCAGTTTACCTTCTGATTCACAGTTTAATGTCCTAGATATTTAGATGCTTATCTAGTTCAAGTCTCTAATTAGGGTGATTCTCTGTGCAGTCTTCAAATAATTTTGCATACTTCCTAAAGTACTTGTGCACAGAGATACGCTTGTCTCCAAGTTTCCCACTCAGTAACATCTGATCTGAGGAGATTGCAAATGTCCTGCAGAGGTTCAAAACACTGTACTGCCCTAGTCAGACTCCTAGCCCATGAGCCTCACTACTCAGCAGCAATAAAGGATTTTAAAATTGACTGTCAAACACATACTTTCCACATGCTCTCTATTGTTAGAAAATAAATCAATAAAAAACAAAACAGCAAACTTTCAATTCAAAATACCAATTCATTAGCTGGAAATGACCTAACTAATGTTGATGTTCCAAACTGACAGTGGTCCATAAGAAAATGCCAGACTGGATCCCTACTCAAGAAAAAAATGAATACTCATCAACACTACAACGTAAAACACCAAATACATTGACTGCAAAAAAATTTCCAGTCTTCCTAGTCCATAGTTGTCTTACAGTGAAGTCAAGTAGGGAGAAACATAACCTGTACTGTAATTTGACCCCATAGAAGCAACGTGTATTAATGAGATATGAAGTTAAAAATAACACTTTCACTTTCATGTTAGGTAAAAATCCAGCTTCACCTATAGAACCAGCCTTCAGGTAAATATAAACCATCTCCTCCTGAGGTCCTGAGTGTTCTCCCTCCCATGAAAATCCAACTTTGAAATGCTTAACACCTTATCAAACATTGATTCAGCAATAAGTCCACCTTCTAGTTTACATCTTGCATGTGATTAAGTTCTATATTACATAGGGTTAGTGCCAACAAGCGTGTTCATCTCCCTTAACTACAGATGCAAGACCATAATACTATGAAAATAACATATTTTGAGTTGAATAAGCTTTCTGCTCTTTAACATTACAGTGTTTAACTGTTTTGAATAATAACTTTTCAGGACTGTCTTGTTTTGTCTTTTCAGATTTAAGTCTATCACTAACAAAATGAGCAGAAATGCTGCTGAGAAATGGCCATTTTTCCAGACAACTGACTGAAGAATGATTTTTCTGATTCATCATAGCTTTTTTTTTTCAAGTTGTCAAAACAAACACCACACCCACTTGATTTCCGAGTTCTGGGTAATTATATTTAGAATAAGCAAGCACCGTGCAACTATTAATCATACAAGGTTTAGCCCTTACTTTACCTATTCAGAAATCAGCCAGTGCATTCAAACGCAGCCTGTTTAGCATTTGTTTAAGATATGGCCTCATCACTTCACTCTGTACCACCGCCAGAGTCACAGAGAATATAGGGCAGTCCACTCAAGTCGGTCCCTCCGCCCCAAGGCAGGATCAGCTACTCCTCAGCCACCGCAGCCACCATTATCGCTGATGCTACACAAGAACTGGTTATTTCGGGCAGCAGCCTTACACACGTACTCACAAAACACATTATAAATTAAAGGAGGGAAGGGTGTTGCACGTCTACAGCGCCTTAACTAGGACGGTGCTCAAGCCGGTCTCCGAGAGATAAAAATGAAGGATAGAAACTCCCCCAAGATGCGAGTCGGATCTTCTAAAAGTAGTATCTGGCAACATGAACGCCTCTGCAAACAGTTCACCTTGTTTAAACTGGATGAACCACCCCGTGATTATCACCGAGCCTCCATTAAGATGACACACACAAACAGAGCCCTAGCAGAGCTCAATTACTCTGTTCGCACACTGCAAGACACACACTTTTATTCTCTTCCCCACTTCCCTCTCCCAGCAGACGAGCAACTGCCCGTACGCGCGCGGCGATGCCGCGGGGCTGTCACCGCGGCGAGGGCACCGGGAACCCCTGCCCGGCAGGCTCACCCCTTTTGTGTCCGAACCCTCCGAGCCCGAGCAAACCCGTCTCTCCCTCCCACCTCCGCCTGACCCTTCCCGGCCGCGGGGGCGCCCGCCGCGGGGCACAGAGCCCCCATTGTGCCCGCCGGCGGCAGGGACAGCCCCGCCACGACGTTCCCCCGCTCTTTGGAGCTGCTCGGTGCTCGCTGTTACAGTCCCTCAGCGCCGGGCAGGACGGCGACACACAACAGGAGACAGCTCCGCGCAGAGGGAAGGGCGCGGCGAGTGTCACGGCCTCGGGCAGGCGAGCAGAGACCCCTCTTCCCGGGAGCGGGGCGCCTCGGTCGCCTTCCCTGCGCCCGCGTTGGTCAGGTGAGAGGCAACGTCTCCCAGCACAGCCCCTCCACTCACCGCAGCCACCTCCGCCGCCCTCTTCGTCCATGTTGGGGCCGCAAGTAACGCGCTCCGCAACAGCCGCGGCTCAGAGAGGCCCAAAGCTCGCCCCACTCGTTCAGGGCCCGCGCCTCAGCACTCGGCACTCCACAAGCGCTTCTCCTTCTGCTCCGCCGCGCGGCTCTGCCCCTTCCCTCTCCGCCCAGTCCTGCCTCAGCCCCAGCGGCACCCGCCGCCTCGGCCCAGCCGCCCGCCCCTCTCATGTGACCCGCGGAGGAGCGAGGGGGGGAAAGGCAGGCCCGGGCGGCCTGCACAGCCGTCCCCGCTGCTACAGGGTCGCTGGCCACCGCCGCGCTGCCTCCTCCCCTCAGGGGGCGGCCGCTCCCTAGCCGTGCCCTGCGGCGGAGCAGGCCCTGGGGGCGGGGGTTGCTTCCCTTTCGCCTTCCTGCCTCGCGTTCTCGTTGCTGCCACCCGGCAGGTTTCGCATCATGCGGCCTGGCAGCGTTGAGGCACCTGAGCCGACTTCCCCGTGGGCTGTCAGGGCGGGCAGGGGGTGAGGGCAGCGGGAGGAGCCTGGCCTGTGGGGCAGCGGCTGGCTAGCAGCCTAAGGGCGATAACGGTAGGGGCGGAGGGGAGCCGTCGGGTCAGTTGGGTTTCGTGTCGGTTGGGGTTGTCTCTTGGGGTCTGCAGTGGCCAGAAAATGTCTGCAGAGCTGCTGACTCTTTTAGAGGAGTCTAAAGGGGGTAAGAAGCAGAGGGTGTAAGGAAGGCGAGGGTCGAGCTGGCTTGAAGCCGCGTTGTGAATTGGGACAAGGTGGGTCGAGTCTCTGACCTCAGGTGTATGATTTTTCTGCATGTTTTCTTACAATTAGTGTTTTCTCCTTGTTATTGGGTCCGGTCTGGTGCTGGAGGGGTGCTGGGTGCATGCATTGCAACACGAGTCATGAAGAGCCTTGTGTAGAGACTATTCCCCCATGTGTGGCACAGGGGTTTGCATTGGTTTGCATTATCTGCGTTGGTAACAGAAAGGATTTGCCTGCTTACTGCCCTAGGAGTCAAAGGATCTGTGAGATTTCTTAAGTTCTCAGTAAAGATCGTCAGTGAGATACTATGGGAGTCCGGATATCAGCAGCCTCCAAAGTCTCTGTAAAGGTAAGCAGAAGTGTGCTGGCACAGACCACTCTTCCTTCCTTCCTTCCTTCTTTCTTAGGCAGCACCCGTCTTTATTTTTTTTAAACCTTTGGTGTCAAAATGTTATTCAGAAAGGAAGCTGTGAGGGGAAAGGGTCAGCCAACAGGAAAATATCGGGTTTTTCATTTTCCTCTTGTAGGCTGGCATGGGACAGAGCATGGTCTAGTAAGCTGTGTCAGAAGCGCTGTGGTTATTACAGCCCATGTTGCTGAGAGCTGAGATTGGGCTCTGGCTGCTGCTCTGATGATAAAGCGTTTTACCTCATCTAGAAACCATAAATATCACAAACCTTTAAAATACTCCTCTGTATTTCCTATGTTAAATATTGTCATAAGTTTAGTAAGTGTATAAAAAGGATATGATTACATAAACCAGAAGTGTTACCTAGGTAAGGGATTTATTTTGAAATGTGTGTCTATAAAGTGCAATTATGGGATGTTTTTAAAATAAGTCTGAATGCAGATGAACTGACAGTGGACTCAATATTTTTGCTGAGAACGTAATTCACATTAAAGGGGAATCTGGTTCATGAGAAAAATTCTGGTTTCATAATTGATCACAGATTGTTTGCTTTCATTTCATCTGTTGTTTTCCACCTTTATATAAAATGTATTCCTTTCTTTAGTAGTTTTTGTTTGTCAATATCTTTTTTTCCCCCTTCTTTCCTATATTTCAGTATAACTTAATATACTTATGTTAGACAGAAAATTCTAGTGCAAAATGAAAGATAGCCTGATCACTAAGTTTAGTAGAAGAGAAGGATGAGCTGGTAACAGTCTGCCTCCCACTAACTCAGTTTAAAATTCCTGTTGACTTCATGAAAGCAATACGTGGTTATAAATTCCCCAGATTAATAGCAAAGATTTTATATAAACTTCATGGTAAAATCAGAAAATTCCAAACTTGTGAGATAAGCAAAATGTTCTTTATTATTAACTGCACTCCTAACTTGACCAAGCAGTCAAATTATGAGTATTTTACGTTATTGAAAATGTAGCTGACTCTGTAACTTTGAAATATATGTCACTAAATACCCTATCAAGGAAAGCCTGTGCTTTACAGTTCCATTTTAGTAGGAGGAATTATTAATGATACATAGTACAAAAGAGTATTGACATCACAGTATCTTCTCAAGGCTGTATGTCTCTGAAATGATGGCAGATGTTCCTTAAAGCTTGAAATTTTCATACATATTTTCTATATTATTACTTTTGCATGGGCCTGATCTGCAAGTGTTCTAGTCATAAAACTATTAGTTCTGAGCACTAGGTGCTTACTGGTCAAAGCTGTTTAATCTTGAAGTGAGGTGTGCAATAGAAACTTTGAAGATCAAACCTTTTACCTTGTTGTCTCATTTTCCTGGGTATAAAACAGGTCTCATGTCTGGCTATAAACCTGACTGGGTCAGAAATAGATTTTTTGAAAATGTACAACATCAACTAAAGAATTAGTCATATTTCTACATCGTAACTATAGTAGTTCTACCATAGCAGAACTTAGTCTATAGTTTTGGATAATTCACAAATAACAATGGCATTATTGTTAAATACTGGGTAGTTCCTTACCAACAAAGATGACAGGCAGCAACATAGGTTGCAATCTCAGCAAACTTTAGGATACACTCCAATAAACTGTTTCCTACGCATGTGAATAATTCTCTCATATCTACTCTGTTTTCTGAAACTTTGGTCATTCTTCTGTTTTGAAATACATATGAATTTTATTTTTCTCTATATATGAATAAGGGTTTCAATCAGCAGCTTCCTAAAGATTGCTTGATCTTGTTTGGTTTTGTTTTTCTTTCTTGCAGTCCATTCTGTAGTCGTAGCTCTATTTTTATAGCAAGTATGCTTTGCCAGTATTTTATCCACAAATCTAACCTTCTGTGTTGGAAGAACTTCATAGTCTGTCATTCATGCAAATAGTAGTCTAATAGCCGATCTGTTTATATTGTTTCTAGGAGAAAATTAGGCTTTCTCCAAAACCTGCTGTTGGCAAGGTTGATTCTTAATGATAAGTGTGGTTATTTGCTGAATTTTCAGGTAATACACTTTGGAGTTTTTTTGTTGGTTTGGTTTTGGTTTTTTTTTTTCCCTTTCCCTCTGTTTTGATAGCTTAGTATCTATTTTGGTTCAGCTTCCACTAAGCAGTAACTTATCATGTCATTTTTCATTTTCAGGGGTCAGGAGCATATCTGTTACAACATTTGTCATTACACAGAGAGTCAGTGAAGACAACTGAATCCCTCACATCACCTTATCACATCTGAGTGGTCTGAAGGCTCATTGAATATTAAGCTATTTCTATGGATTTTTTAAACCAGATTCCAAACAATACTGGCTGAAAATGAAAACTACTCTTTACCCTTACTTTTTCTTCTTTTTTTTTAATAATCAAAGAATTGAAGAGTAGGAAAGGTTACCACATCCTTTCCTCAGCAAGAGTGGACTCCCTTTTTTCTGGATTGCTCTTTATTTGGTAATGGAAATTCTGGGGGGAAAAGAAATCATCTTCATTGTTCATATTTAATTTACTTGTAGAAATAAAAAAGCCTAGTCTTACTTTAAGTTTCCCTTTCAGAATGTAAAGAATTTTCATTTCCATTTCAGAAATGTAAGATTTTCAGTGATTTAAAATTCCATTGTATGATGATAGATTTCATAAATCAAAAGGATGAGCTGTGATGATGTTCATTACATGACAATCAATTGGAAAGTAGATACTAACATTGTATTCAAAGACCAGAAATACAATTCTGAATTTTTTATTAATCCAGAAGGAAGTAAACTAATTGCCATTGTGCCATCAGACCAGATGTCAGAATCTGATACAGGGATATGGAATAATGCATCTTACTGTCAGAAAGAAGAAAGAATCTTTGAAATCTTATTTGAGGAGGTAGTCATCCTGCATGCAGGTATTTCCATTTCATGCATTCAGTCAAAACATCACTAATTTGGAAGTCTGGCTTATTGTCACTTCTGTTAAATTTGGCAAGAGGTTATGCTTAAGGAGAACAGTTAATCTCAAAGACATGAATATCTGTACAGCCTTCAGAATACATTCTTAAAGAATGTAGATCTGTCTTAAAGAACAGACGTATATCTCAAGGAATATAGATACATCTTAAAGAATGCAGATGCGGTGCAATGTTTTGTAAGCTAGAATTTTGTGGGTTTATTATTATGATTTTACTACTTGCTCACTTAGATGCTCATGTTTGTAGAAAAATGGTGCAAGCGTTACATTTCCTAAGACAGTATCTTGATAGTCAGAATCACTGTCATCGCTACCAGGGCATTGTATTAAAGAATACTTCTGTTTATTTTTTAAGAAGCAATGCCTAATAGTTTCCAGGCAGGAAGGTCTTAGTCCATCATTATGTCTTTTTTACATCCCTATTTTTTAATTTTTAATTTATCAGTACTTGAAAGCCTGGTATTCTTAAGCCCTAAGGCAAACTCTTTGACTTCCTCTGTCTGGCAGATGGGTTTTAGCCATGTATTGTTTATTAAAATGTTTATGCTGCCACACATACTGTATTTGTCTCAGCTGGACAAATCCTGTTTGCTGGTTGTCTTAATGGTTTCGAAAGTATTTGCACTTTTCATTTAATCCAACAAAAAATTACATGCAGGTATTTTATATTGCTGTCAGAGACATTAAAGCGGAAGCTTAGTAAGTCAAACACAGTTTATGAATGGTTCTTTTTTGTATGCATAGGAAGCTCATTCCCTTGAAATAGTCAAACCCCCTGAAATTAAAGATGCCCCTCTTCTAAAAATTCTGCATGAGTTTTTCTCCAGATGAACTTCTAAATTATATCCTGAATTTTATTTGCAGCTTATTTCAAATTCTAATTCTTGACTTATTTTTTAAGTCTTCTTTTTAAGTTTTTTAAGACTTCTAAATGAGCTTTATCTATTCCTAGCATCAAGTATTACTGGTTTTGGAAGTCAGTGCTTGTTTCCATTGTGTAACACTGATAAGGCCACTTACGAGTCATTGAGTAATGAACACCAGAATGCCCCACTGAGAAAAACCAAATGCGTTAAAAAATTGTGGAGGTCCACCAACTCTGTAATGCTTATGATCTGAAACATACTTTGCATTAGGACTTGTTTTACCTGTATTAATTATGCATACATAGTACTAGACACACACAGGATGCTTCCTAGCATGAAAGCTGTGCCTAAAATAACAGAAAAGGAGGACTTGGGTTCAAAGGACATAAGCTGAAAAAGATCAAGAGTGGAATTTTGCATGAAGCTTGAGAGAGTTTTTCTATCCCAGAAAAATGGTAGAACTTGATACAAAGTAATTCTCAAGAGAGGGTGAACTGGTTAAAGCCAGATTCTGTTCCCACCTTGAGAAGTAGCTACAGTCTATGAATTCACCTGTTGGCTAACTCCAGCTTGGTATAGTTAAATGTATTACTACTTACCACTTCCCAGTCTCACCAAGACCTGGGTGTTTGAAATTCCTCATTCATCCTATACTGGGAACTGTAGCAGGGCTGCAAACCATACACAAGTCCTGCTCTACCTGCATGCATATAGCAGCAGTTGAAGGATTTATTGTAGTAGTGCTAATAACAAGGGGGGCCTCTACAGTTCCCTCCTCCCTGCCCAGAGAAGAATTCTTAAACAGTTCCACAGTGTAAAACGGCTGGCATCCCATGGTACATACAGCAGCCAAGTGACAAGCTGGACTTGCTTGTGACATACAGTTTTAGAAGGGTTAGACCAGGTGCTCTTGTTGATTCACCAGTGAGCATCTGAAATGCAATTGCATATCTCCACATGAGCTGGCCCAGATCTTGCTGCTGGTTAGTCAGCAGTGCACAAATCTGGGTTTAATAAATATGGAGCCATAAATTTAGACAAGAGCAGGAACTGGCAACTAATGATTGTGACTTTCAATGACCTCTCATCTGTTCATGCAACCATTTGTAAAGCCATGCTGTAAATCAGATTACTCAGTCCAGATTTTAAAAGTTCTGCCTGAACCAGTCATTTTTAACCAGAATTATTCCATTGATTAAGTTCAAGCTCTGGTACCACAAACAGTTGCATTGGCACAATTACAGCGTTGGTAGACTGGGACACACAGATGGTGTGGAAAGAAGGAGGGCAAGCTGCTGAATAGTTATCTTGCCAGTGAGGACAATATCATTGCATAATTCTAACCTTATTCTGAACCACTGACTCACCATCAGTTTCAGTATCTGACCCTTGATGCTCAGCCCTTCTCAAACTATGTCTATAGTCAAACTTACATGCTTGTTAATGTCTCATCTGCAATGCTAGAACATCTAATGGTAATAAATTGATCAAGATCAAATATGAGCATGTAGTTGCATTCCTGTCAAGATTAGCCAGCTATGAGTTACAATGTTTAGACAAAGCTTTATCCTGGCTTTATACCTGCAACATGATGACAAATCTTACCAACTGTAATGTGAAATCATCAGGAGTAAACCTATATCCACTCCTTCTTTTGTGAGGGTTTTAGGCGTTACGTAACTCTATACTGGTGGATTGAGTTTGTACATAGAATTTTGTGCCATGTTACCATCCAAGACCTAAATTTATTCTACCATGAAATATAGCAGTTGTATACTGGTGAGAGTATGCCTTTAGCTTCTCTTGTAGGGTACTTTTGAATACATAGCTACTGTTGAGTTCAGATGAAAAGGGGAGGCGATTCTTTGTTAAAAGACAATGTGTCACATTTTAAATTCTTATTGTCCCTAACCAAGAAAGGAACATATTTATTTCAACTGCTGCAGTTAGAAAGAAACATGAGGCAGAAAAACATCACTTAAATCCTTCCCCTTTTATGGCTACACATACTACTTTACTCCTTTCATATCCTCATGGATGTAGGTACAATCCCCTACATTTCTCTACCAAAACAAAAAGCTCTTGGTATTTTCTTGAGATAATTGAAGTGTACTTTCAATTTAAAAAGATCTTCACCTTAATTGTCTTTCTCCTGCTGTGTTTCCCCTTATAGTCTTAAAGAAGGAAAAACTGTCTCTAAGCACAAGAATATGTTAAGCAAGAGAGAGGCAAAGTTAAAACTTGGCAAGCACTAAAAGAAAGAAATTTTCCAAGGAAATGGAGGAGACAGGTCAAATTAATTCCTTATGTAACTCCATTTACCTCAGTGCAGTTACATGAAGGATGAACTTGGTACCTTATGCCTCTGTGGTCAGAAAAGGATTTCTGCAAGTATAAAATAATCATTCTTAAGAAACAATATTGTAATTTAAGTATGATAGAACTGCCCTTGCTATTTTTAGACCATTAATGTAGTTGTAAAAGAACAATATGTCTACAGAACAATGACAAAAACATCTTCATAAAAAGATTAGTACATGATGATTTGCAGCTTATATCCTTAGTAACAGTTTTTTGTGGGAAAGAGGAATTCATGAGAGACTGCTAAAATGGGCAGTGACATCAGGAACAGCTTCTTTTTCTTGTAAGTTCCAAAAGGTTTTCTCCAGTTTGCTGAATCAACTTCAACTTTTCTCCTCTGATCTCATTCTCCTCCCTGACACCTCTTAATTCCGTGCTCCTTTTTCTTAATTTTCTTTGGGTTCTGCTGCATATGCAGGGATCTCTCTAGCTTCTCCTCCCTGCTGAGTTTTTTAGGTTTTTTCAGGCAGAAATATTCAACCTCTTGAGACAAATAAAGGAGAGATGTGTGGCTTCTACCGTAATTTCTTTTTAGATTTTAAATTTCAATATGCTTAAATTTAAGATGCTTTAAAATAACATTTTTTCACTGTGAGAACCCAGCCTCCATGTGTCAATCTGTAGTACTCAAATATAGCTGTACCCAGAGATTATTTCCATTTTGATGTTGTTACAAATTATCAACCCCTGCCTCCTAACCCCACTCCCAAATTCACAAAATGCTTTTATATCAATATGTTAAGATCTTTTAATACTGTAATATAAAGCATCTATATAGTATATTATTTCAATGAAGTTGAAGTCGGCAGTCTGACTTTTTTATCTTTGCCAACTTGCAACTATCAGTTTTAATACTGAGGAAAGGATCTGTGTATACATGCATATAAAAGATGTGAAAATACAAAGGTATTTATTTAAAACAGACAAAACCAGGAAGATGATAAAATAGCAGAAGGAAGTGGCCTCAGATATAAAAAATTTTGCTTTGTATAGCAGAATTTGTCACTGAAAGCTAAGGTTGGCAAATTGCCATGCTCGGGATAAAGCAAGCAATGTAAAATAAAAAATCGCCTTAGTGTACAAAATACAATGGACACATTTAAAAAAATACTGTCCTAGAAAGTAATTTAGTTAAACATTTTTTGTTTCCTTTCTTTTATGTGTATCTTTACAAGCTTCATTATATTTTCCAATAGCAGAAATCTCAGTTGTACAGATGCATGCTGTCCTCTAAGGATGTCTGAATCAGGTGTGCCATTCAGCAGGCTGTAGAAAATTTCCAAATACCCATAATTAAGCAAAGACGGTGGAGATAAATTTGAAATCAAAACTATTAAAGCGTGTTTTATATAAAAAATGATTCACATACTGCACAATTTTAATCCACAAAGCTACTCAAGTAAGTGTGGATTGCCCAGTATTTAAATAATCTTCTCCATTTCCTTTGTTTGTGGGGAAAAATTGAAAGCCTTAGGAAATACAGTGCATTTACATCTGAAAGACTTTTCACATAAAAGTTTTTGAAACCTGCTGTTGACTGAGAACATGGCAAAAGCATGAGAATGTGGGATATTTAATTCAGCTATTGTACCAGCTGAGAATAAATGAATTCTTACCTGTAAGGATGATTCCTCCTCTCTGGCCTAGTAAGACCTGCATTCTGGTATTCCTGCTAGAAGAGAAACCATTTCAGAAGAAGATGGATAATGAGCACAGCCAAATTCTCACAATTAACAAAATCATGCCCTTGTTCTTTATTCCCATCTGTAAGACTTTCCCAGAGCTCAGCGTGTATGGAAAACTCCAAACCTGAAAAACAAGATGGCTGATAACTACAATTAAACAAACAGATCATTTTTTCAACGTCTTCATCACATTTGCAAGATAAGTAGACTGTTATCTGAGTACTATCTATATCCTTAAATAGTGTCTCCTCCTCTCACAGTGAAAACCATTTCCAACTTGTTGAAGAGAATGATTGTCTCCTCCACAGTTTAAATCATTATAGAATCATAGAACAGTTAGGGTTGGAAAAGATCTTAAGGTTATCTAGTTCCAACCCTCCTGCCATGGGCAGGGACACCTTCATGAAGTATTTTTAGGCATTTCTTATATTTCAATTTTTTTGCATCCTGTCTGCTTCTACAGAATTTCTAGGTTTGCTCTTCATGAAGAACAGGATCCTGACTGTTCTTTTTCTAGCTGCTGCTTTTTCCTGGAACAGTCTGGACTTTCTGCTTAATTTGTACAAAGCTCTCCTTTCTATAAATGTGGTATTTAATTCTGTTTTGGTAAAGCTGAGATATACAGATATGAGTTAAGAAAGAAATTTGTCATGTTCTTCAGCTAAAATAATGAGAGCCTGTCTTGAAACTACTAGAAAGGAGAGAATATTGTTTTTATTAAATTATGAAACTGCAAGTAATGACAGATAAATGCAGATACAGCAGTCATCTTAGAAATCCTAACTGGTAATCAATAGAGATGTTATTCTAGAATGCTCATCTTAGGCAGTGGGAACAATTAAAGCCGTATGTTTATCACACTGCGATTTTGATTGATTCTATTAATTCTAGAATAATAGAACAGAAAAAGAAAGATATGCTTTTACCATGCATAATATAGCACTTGGGGATGTGTTTCCATTCTTTGCTACCAGACTTTTTATCATCTATGGAAAGAATTTAAGCAGAAAGTTATTCTAAGCAAGCAAAGATATTCATGCATGTGTGTGTATACATATGTAAATATTTATATGTGGTTATATACAGGCAATCAGAAAACTACAATTTCATATTTTATGTTAATGAAATGGTCTTTTATCTCTAGATCACAGGATTAGATGTATGTAGGGAGTATTCTTAGCAAAAGAGTCTCTGAATGAAGGGTGCTACAAAGCTGGTGTGGATATACTGCATTGCTTTCAGTCAGCTTTGCACAGAGGCAAAGCTGTCCTGTCACATTCAATAACTGGTTAAATAATGAGAACTCTTTTTTTTTGTTTCCTTGCAGAACCCATTAGCAAAACTTTAAATGCAGACTCCACCTCTGAGTTCAGAGTCTGCCTGATTAAAATAATTTCTCCTCCCTTTCTGATAACAACCTGCAATTGTTTAACACTCCTGTAGTACTTCTTTAATAAAGCCACTGGTAATAGCAGCAAATTTACCAAAAGATTAATCTAAAATTTTCCCTGAATTACTGAATTTACTGTTACTTGGGTATCTTCTGTTATAAGTGGAAATTGCAAGGAGACACCCTATTAGTTCCCTGACAATGTGTATGTCAGTCACAACACCCTTTAGAAAAATGGGGAGAAAATTACTGTGGATTCTTCTGTACAATAACAAGAAATTATTACAACATAACAATGTTTGTCAGATTAATTTGAAAGCAGAATTTGTTGTGATTTAAACTGTGACAAGAAAATGAGTTCTGAAAATACTTCTTTATGCCCTTTTCTTCTAACAGCCGAATTTCTTGGAAGGACTTTCTAATCAATGTAACCTGGCGTGACTTCATTAACTCACCATTTCAAGTAGATAGTCCAATATTTTTTCTTGATCAGTAGTAGTAGATAAAAATACTAAACTTCTATTTCTTTAACTGCAGCACCAATATCAAGCATGTGAATTTAAACACAGTAATACAAAAGCCAGCATACTGCAGGTGAACAGTGTGTACTCCAGAAACAAAGTTTAAAAAAAGAAACTTAATACTCCAGGACAAACCAGTTACACTTTGCAGAAAAAGCTATAACCACCTTGTTAACAATGACTTTGTGCATTTCATTTAAAAATAGATAAGCATAAAAAGCAATACTGACTAAAACTATGTAAAAATCCTCAGCAATCTGTTATCAACTTGATCACTCAAATAAAATAACAAATTTATACCCTTTTAGAAACAGAATTTGTGGGAGTTTTCTGTGGTTTAGAAGACCATCCAGTATGCTGTAACTTTGGACAGTGTGTGGTTTATTTTTATGGTTCTCAGTAAGTGCTGACTCTTTGTTTCAAAATGATACACTTAAGATTTTAAGATTGTCTTTTGATGAGTACAATATTTGGAAATTATACAATAAATTTCAAAGCACTTCAGGAACATGGTATTGTCTCTGTTTGAATTGCTGCAAAGTTTCACATTGACTCTACTGTCAGTAGGCCTGGGCTTTTAACTTGGCCTAAATTTAAGGATATTCCCATAAAACACACAAGTCCAGACCTTGTAGTTTGGTTCCTATGCAGATATGCTCATGCTTATAGAGCTCTGATTAAGTCAGCAAGGCTAGACATCAGCACTGATCTTGTGTGATTGGATTACTGAATTGAAGCTGCGATTTGTCCTACTGAAACCACTTCAAGTTACCTACACAGATAAATCCTACTATCAGATTTTTTTTCTTACTGATTACACTTCCTGAAATGCAAAAATAAAGAAAAAATAGGAAACTCCAAAACCCCACAAAAACCTTGCTTGCTTTCTCCACGTTTTCAATGGACTAGTAGACTGTTTAGTTCTGTGTTACCAAGTTTATGTAGGACTGGAAGGACAACAGCAGCTCTGGGGAAAAATGGTAAAAGTATTATTTTCCTTTTCCATGAAACAGTGATTTTTTTATTACCTGTGAGTCCATTTCCAGGCCTTATTTAATGCCACCACCTCGTGGGATCAGAGATATTTGACGGAGTTCCTATTCTAAAGGAAAATCGGATCCTATTTATGTTGCCCCTTGTCTCAAACTGTAATTCACATCTTCTCATGTTTCTGGCAAAATGATCTATCAAAATTAAACCAGAATATGTTCAAAGCACTTTTATTTTTTTCTTGGTTATTCTCTCTTTTTTATGTTAGGTTGAGAAGAGTCAGGTATGTCAGTGTCTATCAACAGCTAGAACATCTGCTAGGAAGCAGAAGTACAGTTCCTTCTGAATCAGATCAACTGCTGGATCTAACATGTGAGTAACAAAGATTTACCAGAGGTATTTTCACTGATAAAAGCATTCTTTTATAGTAACTATAGTAACAATAGCAATATACAAAATGGAATCAAACCTTTGGACAGTGCTGTTTCAATAAGAGCCTTCAGAAAAAGCACTTCCTATGTGAGGAAAGAGAAACTGCTAAATAATCTGTTCAGGAACAGCAACAATGACTTATGTATACTTTATGAAAATATATTAGAATTAACTGTAAAGTAGCAAAGAAGATTGATGAACTGTTTGTAACAAAACATCCAGTGATGAAAATCTCAACAGCCTTCTAGGTTGCTGGCATTGTCAAGAAAGTAGTTCAGCTAAACAAAAGGAAATGAGAAGATACAGTTACAAACTGTGAACCAGTGATTATGAACCGGTGAGAAAATGTGAGGAAAATCTCTGAAAATGATGTTTGACAGTGACAACACAGACCAGACAGCTTTTATTTTGACCAACACATTGCTGGGAACACAAACTGTAGATCAAAGTGAAGGACTTGAAACATGCTCCAGTCTGTACAGATGTTCTCACTCAGAAAGCAGCTAGAGGGACCAGAAGATAAACAAAGGCTGTCCAACTTTGAAAAAGGTTTGGATTTTCATTCTGTCTTGATAAGTAAATCCATTTTTTGTGGTAGTCTGATTTTCAGCCTGATAGAAAATTCAACATCTATAGACATGACCTAAAATGACAGATACCTGAAAATGTACAAGCAAGACCTTAGAAAGGTGCTGTACAATATCATAAAAATATTTTTTGTTTTAATCTTAAATGCTTTTATGTCAAAGGAGGGGAGCAAAGACCAGAAATTTGAAGTGTTGTTACTATTCTAACTCTGGAGCAAGTCATACATGCTTGCTTGGAATGCAACGCTAAGATCTGAAAGGCGATTCAGGAATCTCTCCTGTAGAAAACATTTTTTTTGTTACTATAGAAAGCAAGTCAGGATTCCTGAGCTCTGAAGGGTTATTTGTGAATATTTGTGAGTAACTTCCAGCTAAAGTGATTAAGGGCTCCAGCCACTAGCCAAAAAAAAAAAAAAATGGGGCATCAAAAACATCCTGCTTGTCCTTACTGCTGGCTTTTTGTTCAATGAGGTGAGCCTTTGTCTTGTGTTGATTTTGGTTCTCTGCCCTTGGCGATACTTTTAACAATGAATAATACTTGAAAGAACTCCAGAATGTGTGGGCTTTTTCTTTTTCCCTTTGAGCTTAAAGATAAATAAAGGAGTATTTTGGTATGTCTAGAAAATATTTGTGATAACAAATAAATGTAGTGTAATCATGGGGCTTTGAGCAACCTGGTCTAGTGGAAGGCATCTCTGCCTATGACAGGAGGGCTAGAATTAGATGATCTTAATGTCCTTTTCAACTGTAACTATTCTATGATTCTATGAATGGTCAAGAGACATACAATGTGCTTTTTACAAGCACACCACAGTCATTGATAACAAGAACCCCACCTAATATTTTATTTTTTAATTGAAGGTGAAGCACTGCACCTACTTTTAAGAACTCATCTCCTTAGAAAATGTGAAATGTGATCATCTTCAGCAGAATCTTTGATATTTGTGTTTGGCTAGAGGATTTTTTTTTTTTAAAAAAAACTTTTAAGCTGCCCTTTTATCTGCCAGAAAAAGCAAGAGCTAAGGAACACACTGAAGAGGAGAATGTTGTGATGCTAAAAGGTTCCTCTGGCAATCTCAGACCTGCATAGAGAAAATTTGGGCTCCTGTACAGATGAGCTGTTCTCATAGAATCCAATAGTATGAGATAAACAAAGACAGACTACTGCAAAGTCATAGGCCACCACCTTGAATCTGACTTCAAAATGCTTCAGATCCTAAGCAGAAGAAATTTCGATATACATGTAGTAGGCTGTCTATTCCTGACTTACTTTACAGAAGTATTCTGAGTTCCTTGAAGCTCCCAGCAGGCATCATGTCCATTTATATAAATACACATAAAACAACTGATAAACCATCTGAAACTGATGACATGAGAGATTAAGACTAGATCACATCACTGTCAGAGTAGGGTGACTGGAACATCATGGGCAGCCAAAGAGATTAGAAACCATTACTTCAGTATGTACCCTGCAAATTCCAGAAGCAATGAGGAATCTAAAGTCAATGAGGATCAATTATAGAGTCAATCATATCAATCTAATATATCAATTAGAGTCAATCTAAATCAATGAGGAATCTACAGAATCTGCAGCAGAGAGAGCACTGATAGCACTTTCTTAAATGTGAATGTCTAACCACATGCCAAAACTTCACAGACCTTACTGGATCATAGAACAGTTAGGGTTGAAAAGGACCTTCAGATCATCAAGTTCCAACCCCCCTGCCATAGGCAAAGACACCTTCCACTAGACCAGGTTGCTCAAAGCCCCATGATTACATTCTTTCTCCTCCTGCCCCTCTAACCCCCCTTTTTTTTCCTTTCAAGTGTTTGTTTTGAGGGAAAGATGCTCTCAGTAATCATCATTAGGAAAAGTAGACGTTCATTTTGTACTCAAGGTATCTATCAGCCTTCTCTTCAGGATTGTCAATACCACTTCTTTTCAGAATAAATCCAGCACATACCGATAATGTACTTCTTCAAAATATAACAGCATCAAGGGATGCTGAGATCAAACACAAACTGTAAATTTATTATGTCTTTTGTCTAAAATCCAAAAGTCATCTGATAGCAATTTTCAGAAGAAAAATCTGAAAAGTGAGGGGTTTCAATTTTGGTTTTAGTATATTTTTTAATACTCAGCATTAAGCAGAGGATAAATGTATATTCCACTCCTTTAATTTGAATATTTTATTCAGCAAAACCAAGGTCTAGTCTATCTGTTAATACTAAGGTGGTTTTAACCGTGAAGAGAAGCACCCAGGATGTTACCCTCACTTACCCAAGAGAGTTGCAATTCTATGTATTCAGCATGTTTGCTTTCCCCTTCTAAAATGAACCTCTGTTACAACATCAGAGATAGTTAGTTAGGATATACCTTAGAATTAGATTGAATGTGTCTGGATTGTTAAGGCGTGTAACTAAAAAACATGCAAGAAGAATGCCTATCAATGAATAACAGTGGCTAACATGATTAAGCTAGCCTAGAGCTCACATAATGCATTTCCAAGGCCAAGCAAAAGGCATTTAGCCCTTTATTCTCACCCAGGTTTTAAATTTGTTTGGTATTCAGTAAACACACATCTCCCAAATTGTATCTCTGAAAAAGCCATTCACTGATGTCATATTGTCAGAAACATGATCTCTTTAAGTAGAACCTAGAATCTATAAAGTGAAAAAATGAAATGAGAAGCAGCAAACCTAGCTCTGTTGTTGACCACAGACAAAAGATAATTTTTAAAAATATTTTTATTTCTGTTTTTAAATAGCTTGATAAAACTCAATTGGTACTCAAGAGTTCAACTGTAAACAGTTACAATACATTACCACTGTGTATAGATTTTGTACATTAACCTATTTGTAGTGACAATCTATAAGACAAGTCAAAGTCAGCATATTTATAAACTGAAATGCACTGTGCTAAGAAAAAACAATGCCTTTAACTGAAAATATGTAAAAGACTGATGTTTGACTCCCTCCTGTGGTGTAAACGAGCAGCATCACCATTAACAGCTTCTGGAAGCTTAGATAGCTCTCCGTATTATTCAAAAGTCTGTATTCACCTCATTAGAACAGATTTCAAGTTTACTATGGAAACTCCTCTCAAAAGTTTAGAAGCATTACAGTAAATTTCTAAAATACATACAAAGTTGTAAACATCTTTCTCTAGAGCAAACAAAAATGGTTTGTGCCAGCCTCCTCCATCTCCCACACTGCAATAGAAAAAAGCAGGGCCAAAGACCAAGGCCATAGACTAAAACTGTTGTGCATGGGTAACATCACAGCTCACAGGAAGAATTAAAGGTCAGCATTTAAAATTTGTGTTAGTCACCAGCAGGTAGCAAAACTAATTTTCAAGGAAGTTCCTTGAACACTCAAAGTCATGAATCAGGCACTAAGCATTAGATTTACCTAATTTTAAGAACAAAAGCTTAAATTACATCTAGGTATTTTTATATTGGATAATATGCAGACTTGACTACAGACAGAAACTTAAAGAACACTGATACTGTCACAAGTTTGGGGTTTAACCATTTTTGCTATCAGGTTTATACAAGTCTTCCACAAAGAAGAAAGATTTGTGAAACAGACTATAATATTGAGATCACATAAATAAACTTCATCTTTTCAAGGCAGATATTCTTTCTGGAAGTCCCTTTGGCCATTTTCTGATTTTTTAGCTTTTAAATTTAGTTCATTGTGAACAATGAAATAACCGTCTGCTTGATCTGGATCTTTTATCACCAGTTCCAGAAAGACTAAAATAAGTGAGATTTTGGAATGCAATACAGGACTAATTTCAAAGTACACAACAGCAGGATTTACTTAGTCCAGGGTGGTAAAGGATAGCATTATTCTAACACTTCTGTATTATTCTTGTTTTCACAGTATCAGCAGATTGATATTTATGTCCTCGTGTATGTGAGCTGATCATAAATATTAGTATTTTCAGATGCAGCAAGTTGTTTATTTGACATTGAATACTATTGAATGCAGCTTTTCCTTGAGGACTGGAGGCTTTGCAATTTGAGATATTAAAACTGGACTAATCACAAACATTTTAAAAAAACCCAATAGTTTATTTTTCCCAGTTTTTGACTGCGCATCACAGAAACAAGTGGCAAAAAACGTTTTATTCTATGCACTCCTAGAAAAAAAAAAGTTTCCAAATACTAGGAATGTTTGTGAATTTTGCAGAAAGATACACCAATAATTAAAAAACAAGGAGTACTGAAGCTAGTGTGCCTGTATAAGCTTTGACCTCTGTGTATTTGATAAGCCCCAAATTCTAGCTGCAGTTTTCAGCTGACAGAGGTACTACAAATTCAAATTAAATATTAGATTTTAATCAAAGAAGCAGTTTGGAAGGGAAAAAGCAGAAATGTCACATTGACCACCTATTGCTGTACCCGATGTACCACTTGTCATACACCCTAATGACAGACCATGGGTGCTTACATCTCTACATGACTTCTGTCAATTTGTTATGCATAATTAATTACAGGGTAGTGTTTCTGCAGTGGAATAGCATATCAGTATATGCTTATGCTGAGAAATTATGGGGGAGGAAGAGAAGGAAAATACACATAAGAACAGACCATATGAACAAAATGACAAAATGAACAAAATGACAAAATGAACAACTTGACAGTAAGATGGTATATTAGGAGAGTACATACGTGCTTGCTTCTTCCAAAAATTCAGTGTGCATGCCTAGAATGAGGGGCGAGGGAGGCACAAAAAAGAAAGAAAGCAAACTTTGGCAGAGTTTAAGAAAGTGCAGTTTTTACAGTCCTTAAGAACAAAACAACAAAAATACTCCCCAAAAAAACCCAAACAACAAACCCCCAAACAACAACAACAAAAACCCAACACTGAAAAAGCAAAAGGCTAAAAACCATCTACAGATAGAACTGTCTCAGACTGCATGATAATGAACACTATGATTTCTAAGATTGCACTAATATCACACTAAGTACACCACCATCTCTACTGCATTTTGCATTGTAATGTCAGAAAGTAAAAAAGCATTTGCATAAGCATTCCAACATCATACTCTGATAAAACACTTTTTATCTACATGCAGAGCTCTGTGTGCACACGTTTAAAAGTATATTTTCTTTTTCAAAGCAGCACACCATATAGTAAATTGTCACACGAGTGTACATTTATGGGAAACTACTAGGCAATTGTCTAAATACTGGATATTTTGTTACTTAATTTGTTTTCTATGGCAGAAATAGAACTCTCTGCTATGTAGTGCAGGAAGAATCTGGACACTGATGCATGGTATTTTAGAAAGCATGAGTTGTTTAGTAGAACCCTGACATTTTGCTTAGAAATACCTCTTTCCAACACCAACAGTAGAGCAAGACAAGAGGGGAACTGGAAATATGAAGGCAACTCCCAGTTCAGTATAAAGGTTCTTTACCCCTCCAAAAAATGTTATTCTTCTGTATTGTAACAATCATCCAAGACAGTCTAACAGCACACTTCCTCAGAAAACTTTCCACATCTCACTAACTGAAGCTATGACGCTCTATACAAACTGATTCTTAACTGAGACACCTTCTATCTTTTGAGATGAGTTAATATTAAAACCCTTTTAGGAAGAGAACAGTGGCCTAAACCATACAGTGTTTGACTTATGTATAGTTTCAAAGGACTGCAGTCCTGCTGGTTCACTATTCTCCCCCCAGAGAGTAAAACCCATTTGAGCGTTGTCACCACCAGTCCAACAGCTCTATTAGTGCAAGAACAGTGCTTTCAATTTATGGCCTCCCAAAGCTTAAAGTGCAGAATATTATGTGAGATTTTAACAAACAAAACTATCCTTTACTTGAATTTCAGAAGGAATGTTCAAGTTAGAAAGTTACCTTTTAGGTTTTAAGCAATAAGATTCAAGGCAAAGTACATAAACTTATCTTAAAATGGATTAAATCCACACACCTAAGGCGAATTCTTTGTATCTTATGTTTAATATACATACAATACATTAAAAAAAAATCCATCATTTTGCTTAGCTGTACTGTATCTGTATTAAGGTAGCCCTGTAGTAAGTGATTAAAGGCCACTCAAAGCAAATTTTGCTTAAAACAGAACTGTATTAGTTGGACTGTGATAATGCAACGATTCAACATTCCAAGATCCTCTCCTGCACAGGCTTGTCGTCAATAGAGATGACCCTTTGCACCCTGCTGTACACGTGTTTAAGTTCTAATTTACATGTGGTTTTGCTCCAGCCCCCCTTTAAAATCAGCGCAAAGAACAGGGGCATTAAACACTGGATTCATGCTTTCACACCTTTAGCTATTCCTCTTGCCTGTTAACCTGACAATATCACCACCAAGTTTACCTATATTAGAGCAGAGAATCTTCCAGGCCAAACCATTCAGCTGAACAAATAAGGTCTCAGGTAACAATTTCAGGTACAGCCATACTAGTCAGTTCTTTATATGGAACAGCATTCAGTTGTGGATCCAGGACTGTGTTTATATGCAACTTAAAAAAGCTGACTATACAGGAAAATGGTATTTCTTTACCTGTATAGCTAGTTCTAGAGATCAGGATGTAATTGCACGATGTTTTCTTTAGCAATCAACCCATAGTAAGCAGGCTCCAACCCCTCACGACCTTCATTCCTCTACTCTCTGCCAAGTGTTTTTTTTTTTTGTTGTTTGTTGTATGCAGACAACAGCTTAACACTGTAAGTCAAATAAGCCAGACTTTTGGAGAAATGTCTTTGTTTCTGGGGTTTCATATCCACATTGCTTCAGCAATCCTGATCCACACACACTCACGTTAATACCACTGCAAGGATGATAAGCTGCAGCAGTGGAGATGGGAGTGAATAGTATGAATGGCTTGACTAACAGGAAACTTGCTGTCAAAATAATTACTTACAATATGTAATCCATTATTATTTTGAGGTTTTTGGTAATTTTGCAACAGGTAATGATGAGGCTAAGTCTAGAAGTTAAACAATAAAAGTATACACCAGGGAAAAGGTTTACTTTTAAGATAAATGGCTTTTTATCTCTTCTGACATCCAGAAGAAAAGTCAACTGATGGTGACAATTAAAACACAATGTATCACTTAACATAAGAAGTAGCATATCTTACTTTCAGGACTCAAATAAGGTTAAAAAATTCCAACATTTCTCTCCATAACACTCATAACCAGCATCTCATCTTCATCCTCAAGGACTCAGTGTGCAAACACATTAGAAACTCTACTGGCTTTCCAGGTGAATTCAGTTCAAAATAAATGCAACATCACTTACTCTTTTTCCAAAAGGAAGCAAGCTAGCTAGCAAAAAGAATAACTGGTGTGTGAATCACTGGCAAGACTTTACCCTGCATTAAGTCCTTACTTTTAACTCAAGAGTGAAGGGTGAGCTGAAAATGCATCCTAATCATATCAAACCCTCCCTCCCTAGGTAAGCCCACCTACACCAACTCTTTTGTTGAGAATTTTGGAAACAGAGTTCAAACTCTGACCTACTGCACAATGAGCTTCTCCAACTACATGCTGGTGGAAGCCTATTCCTGCAATTCTTTTTCACAAGCTGCTCTATTGATTCCAACATTCTTTCTCCATTCTTTGCCAAACCCCATTTGTCAGAAGTTTGTCCCAAAGCCAAAGTCAACAGGCCCAGAAATTATTACTGTGCTTCAGTGATAACAATCACTTTTACAAGGAAAGTAAACATTCTTTTAAGGAGTTCTTTATAGCGTCTATTGTCACACAATAAAACTCATGAGATAGTTTAAATTAGAGCAGTACCATCCTTCAAAAGGAACACTGATGAGAATTATACTGTGTTGGAGACCACCACATCCCCCCAACAGCTTTCCAGTTTAAAGTCTTTAAAGGCCTGGTACACTAGTTAGTGCTGGATTCAGAGAAGGAATTTAATTCTACCAGAAACAGTTTCAGTGGAAATGGTTGTAA
Organism: Agapornis roseicollis; assembly: GCA_002631895.1. Taxonomy (NCBI): domain Eukaryota; kingdom Metazoa; phylum Chordata; class Aves; order Psittaciformes; family Psittacidae; genus Agapornis; species Agapornis roseicollis. The sequence continues at coordinate 36,064 of NDXB01016762.1, forward strand.
ATAGCAGCCAGAATACTCTGCTAATACAAACCCTAAAGGAAACAAAGGATCTGTGGTAAACAATCAGATTGGGTTCTAGTCTAGCGTTAATGGCAGACCTGCAGAAGTCACAAAGAGTTTTGAGATTAACAAGTTCCTTCCACTCAGATGCAGATACTCCTTACAAAAAAAAAAGTCCCTATTTTTACAACAGCCAGTTTTACTAGCAATTACACAAGTATAATTTTTACTTTAGCTACTTCTCACTAAAACTCTCTGTAACCTTGTCTCCATTAGTTAAGTTTCTATTAATGTTAAAAATAGTAACTATTAAAATCTAGTACTTTTTTACCTTCACTACTGCATACCAGAGACCTGCTAGTGCAAAAGCTAGCACCCAAATTACTAGCTGTATGATGTGAAGATTGTTAGTCACATATTGTATATTTGAAAGCATTTGCTTGTATCCAAGTGTTTGCTCTGAAGATACAAGGTTTAAGTAACAAAGGAAAAAACATGATTTCTGGTTGTTTAGAAGTCCCATAGCATATTCATTCAGTGGGGCAAGTCGGATAGAACAGAGATCAGGAATTCCACCAAGACCAAACTCTTTAAGAAATGCAAGCTGCAATTCATTCTCTTTGCTACTGCTCATTTCTAATTCCAGAAACTGCAAATTTTTATTAGACTGCAAATTTCCCAGCCAGAAGTGTGCAAAACATACAAAGTTGTCTCCTGGACAGCATGACCTGAAGTCTCCAGCAAAACTACAGGCTTCCTCAAACCAGCCTGGTACTGAAATATTGTTATTATTGAGACTGTCTTTCCCAGAAGAAAAAAACAGATTAAATGAATCCTTCCAAGGAGCAGCTGCGCTTGAGTTCCTCCCTGCTGATTCACTCCAATCAGGAGGCATTTCCTTGCCAATAGAAAGCAGAGGTATAGTGTTGAAGACAGAACAATTCCTGGTGTTAAAATAAAATAACTCCTGTAAACCGCTACTGGGATTTTGAGAACTGTTCAACATGGAATGCACATGTGTCAAGTGAAGCGCTGCCTTGTGATGACCTGGGCCACTGTAACAAACTTGTTTCTGGTGTAAGTCTTCTTTCTTCATAGTCGTAGAGAAGATGAGCACAGCTTTGCTGTCTCACGATAGGCTGAACTTGAAGAGCGTGACTGTCTCTAGTTGCAGCATACAGTGCAAGCAGCATGCCAAGTCACAAGTCAGTGGATCTCAATATGGACCTAAAGAGAAAGAATGCAGGAAGTTATTACACCAATATCTCAGTTTTCTGGGCCCAGTACATGAGAAAATAATTTAAAAAAAAAATCTTCCACAAAAAGAAAATAGCAGCTACAAAGTAACTGTAGCCCAAACAGGAGTCTTCCTACATGCTGCTTTGGCACATCCAGAGGGCTGGGAAGCATACCCAAATACAAACTTTATTCTGTAGTTTCAGTTTTATCTGCTACAAACTCTCTTTTGGTGACAGGCATCCAAGTGAGTCAGCAAATGAGCAGCTGGAGAGATTCGCTCTGTAACAGTACCACTTTCCTCCACCAGCAGAAAGGCAGACTGTAACTGATTAGAGGCATAACATTAAAGGCCAATATTAAAGCAATCTTTCTGCAAGCTGCAGTCACACACACAACATTGGAACCAAACAACATACCATGCACAAGTTCCCAAAGAAACAGGTCAGACTGGCTGTACCGGCACAGATGGAGGGTATTGGCTTTATTGTAGACAAATGCCAAGCCAATGTCTTTACAGGAGAACAATTAGGTACCAGATAACAAGTAAAGGCATTTTCAGCCATTCAGGTTACTAAGCTAAGTGTACAACTCAGCAGCCTGGCTCCATTTCAAGCTTCAGAACTGTAGGACAAGTTCCAAAAATAAAAATATGAGACGCCGCATTTTGACCTCTTCCCATTGCAACACACCTTTTAAAAGGCACAAACTGCAACCAGACTTGTCTTTCAACACTTGGCCACTGGCCACATGTCAAAGCTTTCATTACAGCTATGTTTATGAGGAGAAATAAAGTGTCCAGTCTTTGGCTGGAATAGATGTTTGCTGTGACAGCCCATAGTCTGGTTCTGTTGCCAGTTAAGAAGTAAAACTTCTCATTTCATCATGAAACCAACAAAACTTCAAACCCTACAAAGAGCATGAGCTCCTAATGCCTTTAGGTCAAAGCTGGTTTAGGGAGTTCAATGTCTTGTAGAGACAGGCTCAAGGCAGGAGACACAAATTAAATCTGGACTGTCATTTTCAAGCCATTATATTCTATTTCTTCCCTGCTACCATTGTTCCTGGCTTAAAAACAAACAAGCTGATGAAGGAAACTATTTTCTTTGCTCCTTAAAGAGTGTCAGGGATGTGCTATCGAGGTGCACACACTCACAGGTTACTGCCGATCTGCAAATTAACGGTGAGTTAGCAACACGAGCGAACTCCAATGCTGCCCGTTTGGTGCTGGCGCCCGGAGTAGGCGGCGTAGCGAGACACTCGCACATACACCGCCCGCCTGGGTGAAGGGACACCTCCCAAGGCACTTGGCCGTTACCGGAGAGAAGCGGCAGCGGCTGTCGGGGGGAGGGCCGCTGCCGGAGGCGGCACCGCCAGTTGAGGCCCGGGACCGAGCCCTCCCCAGCCCCCGCCCACCTGCAGCCGCACGTTGAGCATCATGGAGGCGACGATGTAGAGGTAGGGGAAGTTGATGCGGAGCTTCCAGGCCAGGTCGAAGAAGATGAGCAGAGTCCTGGTCAGACCCTTGCAGAACACCCCGTAAGACCGAGCCGCGGCCGACTGGGAGAGCCTTGCAGCCAGGGCGGACAAAACCGCCGCCATATACCCCCTCCTGCGGCCGCGCCGCCCGGGCCCCGCGGCCCCCTGCCCGCGCCCGGCGCTGGGTGTCACTAGCGGGGCGGAGCACGGTGACGTACTGCCGTGCGTAACGCCGCACCGGGGCAGACGCGCTGACGCCCCGCCCCGGTGCGCGTGCCCAGAGGGGAAAGGGGGGGTGCAGCCGGCTGCGCCGTCTTAAGAGTGGGGATCGCCCTGGGGCGGAGCGCGGGAAGGGGGCGTTGCCCTTAGGGCTCTCAGCCGCGCAGCGAGGCCCCGGCTGGCCTGTGCGCTGTGGGCTCGGCCCTGCAGTGTTGCAGTCGCCCTTGAAAAGCCGTTGTGAGAGTCTTGAGCCCCGCTTCCAGTTGAGGTAGCACCTCAGAAGGGGAGGGGACGCCCGAGGGTTTGACCCGCGTGTGTGCTATAACCTGAACAACAAAACAATGGGCCATCGATACTGATAACGATTTACTGGGTTTGGGAGGGGGGTTTGTAATGTTTTTTACAAAGGCTAAAGTGAATTTAAAATACACTGGTCAAGTACAGATTACATGTAAAGATTCATCTCCCTCCCTCTTCTCCAAACTCTGTTCTATACAGTTTCCATTCAAACAACTTTTAATAACTGAAATAAAGCAGAAAAATACGTGCTCTAAACTCCTTGTAAAAGTCCATCTTACTGCCACAGAATCAAGCAGGGGCACAGAGAAAGAATAATTCCAGAGCAAACTGGGTACCTGCCCAGATTTTTTCTGTGATCCTTTTGCCTATAATCCATTAGTAGCATAATAGAGCGGAAAATCCTGGAAAACCCTGTGTGTGTCTGGAAACTGTAAATAGTTCAGTTAAGGAAACTACAGGCACTACCTTGTGCTGCTCTTGGGAATGGGACTATTTTAAGGATACAGGGTTTTCCAGAACTTGCCCCTGCCTGGTGTCAGAAGGGGTAAAGCATGGTTGTACATGGCAGAACCAGCCAGTGAAGCTATCCCGAATACAGTTTTTAACACCAAGTCTCTGGACAGACTTGAAGGAACACATCTGGATGTCAGGACTTTAGATAGCTCCTTAGCATGAAAATCCCTGATCTACTTCCTTCAGACCTAGTTCCCCAGATATTGCAGGTTGTTGCTGGAAGGTCAAGTAGAGCTGACTGAATTTCAGCCTGTGGACTTAAATGTTCTCTTGGAGCTAAGATTATCCTACTGATTCTTACAAAACAAAGCACCAACCACTCATTCAGATTTAAAAGGTTTCAAAAAGAGAAGTATCTCCAAACCTGGTTTCTCAAGAACTTGTCCATCTTCCAGAGGGCATTCTAGAAGAAGCAAAACTCTTCAGACTCCTCTTCAGCCACAGACTTCTGCCAGTTCTTCTAATCAGAGATGAAAGATCCTCTCTGACACCAGGATTGATCTGGTGATTGATCTGGCCCATGATTTCCCATCTTCCATGTGCCTTGGTGTCTTGAGCCTACCTGTACTGTACCAAAGAGGAAAAATGTCAGAGGACATGTTATCTGCACTTGTTTTCATTATGGAGAACTTGAAATAACAGCTCTCACTGTGTCCATGAGTTCATTCAAAAAGTGTCCTTTGGGTTAATGTTACAGCAAGTTACAGGGGGAAAAAAAAAAAAGCCAGAAGCTATTAATATTTTCCATAAACTCCTAATTTCACAGTGTCCAAACCTCTGTCACAGTTTCCCAAAAACAGGTATAGTGCTTCTGCCAGAGGAAAATTAACATACACAGCAGTCATTACCACTGTGTGGTGTCCCCATCCTCCCTTCTACATCAGCTCAGCACGTCTGGTTTGTGAAGACAGTGAAGATCTTTTTTCTCCTCATCTTAAGTTTTTAATAACCCTGTTAGTACTGGAGGCACAGGAACTGAGGTGTGTCCAGGCCCTACACTGGAATTCCAAGGTAATTCAAATTCCCTATTAGGAATTCCCTATTTTGGAGCTCCCAAGGTAATTCAATATTCTCTATTCAAATTCCCAAGTTCAGTTCCCTCCCTCTGTGAGTACTGAGACGATCTCCTCAACAGCTAAGCACAAAAACGATTTAGCTGCCTCAGGACATTTAGCAGTTTTCCCTGATTAAATTGGAATGCAATGTGATACAAAAAGGTTACATCAGGAAGCCGATTAACTTGTATCAGTAGGTGTCTGCCAGATACTCATCAGTTCTGGCTCATGTTGGACATTGAAACAGATGTGACACAGTATCAATTTTAAAATCTTCATAACCATGAATTACTTTTTACACTTGAATAGGCAAGATACTTAATAAATTCGGTCATAATAACGGCTTAGCTTTGGTATTGATTTGGATCTAATTATTTACTTAAATAGTGAGATTGATAAAACACTCTTTAGCTTTCCAACAAAGAAAGTAGAGGATAATGTAACTGAATACTAATTGAAAAGATTCACCAGATTTTATCACATCCAGATCTGGAAATTAGCTAATTATTTTGACTGTGTAAACCTCAAAACCATCCCACACTTCCTCCTTTGGTTTCAGCTATGTAATAGTGGTAAATCAGTTTACAATTTAGCCAGAAGCTGCAGAAGTTCAAAACTACTGACATGCCTTTTGTGGCTGATGGCTGCAGATTATTTTCCACCACTTTAATGCCATCATCCCATTTTTGCTTCCTAACTCTGACTTGTCTGTCTCTGTTGCATCAGACAAGCACATCCTCATCTTTTCAGGTCTTTTCATATTTTATTTTACCTAAAATTTCTTCTCAGGCATTCAAATATTGCTCTATTCAAAGAAAAAAAATATTAATCAATTAAAAAATGAGTCAATATTGCTGAGTTGTTACATTTTAAAATGTCTTTGTAAGCTTTTTCAACATATATCCATTATATTTCAAAGTAGTTCCTTGGAGATTTATGCAAAGATTCCTCTGTTCTTCAGGGCTCTCAACTTACCATACTTCCAAAAGAATAACAAATTAGGCCCCTGATGTGCCTACCACATAGACCACTATTATCTAATTGTGCTCCCCTGTCTGCTCTTCACTTGGGATAGATTTATTTTGGGAAGGGACCTCTCTTTGCTCTGGAGTGTGACAGAACAATTCTTATGCTTGCAATCAGGTCTCCAGGGCTCTCTGTAAGAACTAATGACAACACAGATAAACTATGAGCATTTTGTATTTAAATGAGACAGAGCTTGGGATTGTTTATGCTTACACCTCTTTTTCTGGTGTCCTTTTATATTCATTGCTATGTTTGCAAAAAATGATCGATAAAATGATTGCAAAAAACTGAAATCATAACAGTAACTTGAAAAAGGGGAAAAGCCAAATACTTTAAACAATAAAACATTTTGTTCCCTTCAGTTCCTATGATCTTCTGTACTTTTTTGGACTTGAAGATCAGTTTAAAAAAAGCCAGATGATTCCTAACAAACCCCTTCTTGTGAGTGGGTTTTTTAGGATGGCAAGGAAACTTGTCACTAGCTATAGCAGGCTGTCTGCTGATGCCATGCTTGCCTTCCCCAGCAGTGATCTGCCTGGGCACTCTGGAATCCCAGGCACCCTTCAGAGAATTTATTGTCCCTGGTGACAAAAGTGTTCAGTTTACTCTTGTTTTGGGATGATGTCAAGCTTAGAGCCTCCTCTCTCCAAAATCTTTCAGAAAATTAAGTATATGACATACTTTTGATTCTAACAACAAGGTTTTGGCAAGTTACAGGTACATACATGGAAGGCTATTGACAATATGAACAACTCTTGCAGAAGCTATTGAACACAGTTTGCACTGAGAAGCGTTGGTACCCTAATACAGGCCATATTAAAAAGGCACAAGACCTCACCGGAACCAGTATCTTTGTCTATTTAATAAAGGCAGGATCTAACATTAAATCAAAGTACCAAGCTGCCAAAAGTAAGCAGCAATAACAGTCACCCAACTGCATCTCTTGGTAAAACAGGAACAGGTGATTGAACAATGTCACCACTAACCTAGACTGTTTTGCAAACATGACATCGCTATGTTTAGGAAATGGAGAATAAATCAAACATCTTGTTTTGGGAAGTCTTTCTCTTCACAGAAATAGTTAGCAGCTTATCAGTATACAGTCAGTTGGGGGGTAAAGTAATTTGTGCTAAACTATTTTGTACTAATTTATGTACTATTTTGTACTAATTATCCTCTTACAAGGTCTTCAGAATTTCTACAATAGTTCCAGTGAGGAACTGATTCCAGAATATATCATCACTTTCAATAATTGTCTTATTTCTGTAATAGATAGACATTTCCTTGCCAAATGCTGACCATGCTACTTGAGAAGCCACTGATTTATATGATTCTATAATTTTAATTCCTGGCTTTAATCTAACATGACTTTTGAAGCTGTCTGGTTATTGGCTTGCAGCATGATAGCAAGAAGTAGGCTCCATAACACTCTATCTATCCCCAGGAAAACTGACCACAAAAGACTTGGTTCTTTTAGGCCCCAGCTCTCTTAAAGTCCATAAGCATGTCTGTAAGCCTGGAGCAAAAGAAACACTAAATCTTTCTAAGCAAACCAAGTGGCTAGGTCAAAGCTTGTAGCCTTCCATCTTTACTCATGTGAAAAATGATTGTACAGTAGAAGGCAGTAAAACTAGTAATGTTGAATAGGCTTATGTAATGGTCAAACCTTTCTCCTTTGTCTTAATATTTGAAGGCTCAGTTCTTTGAAATTTTTGATATCAAGAGATGTGGAAGTTAAAGGAACTTGCAGCTTACATATCTGTGTACATCTGTGTCCTTCAGCAATGCCTCACCTCAGGGCATGATGTAATACTTACAGTTATAAAAAGGCTTATTCCCATATTTCTGCTGAGGGAGTTACAGCAGTAAAAAACTGAAGTGACTCAGAGAAATCTCAGGTCCTTGCTTATAAATATATAATGATGTCTCTATTCCAAAACTCTTACAGCCATATAGAGGGATTACTGTACATAGTCCCGCTGCCTTTAACAACAGCTCTCACTGTAGTAAGCACTGTCTGTTACTGCTTGCTAAACCTGAGGGTAAACATAAGTGAATGCAAAGCCTTATGCGGTTTTTAAGACTGAAATTCTTGACAGAAGAGATACTTATCAGAAGCTACCTAAATAAAATACAGGACTTTTTTCTTTTGTATATGTATGCCAGCTGAACCATCCATGCCAATATCACATGAATGTGCTGCATTTATTTTACAATGCTTTATTATTAATGTAGAGATTTATACACTAACATTTTATGTTTATGCTCCTTTAATCTGTTCTCTCTGATGCAGCAATGCTGACATTTAGAAGTTGTGGTTCCCTTTTTATTGCTGCTTTTGGTTCCTCTAAAGCAGACTGAGCACTATATTTGAACAGCACACATATCACATGGCAGTACAGGGGTATTTTTTCAACACTCAGGAAACTCATCATACCAGAAATGTCTGACAGGAATATCCAGAAACTGCAGACCATTACTTGTGGATTATAATATTTTCTAACATGAATTTTATGTCACAGTATCTCCCCAACTTCAGTGAAGATACTCTGAATTTCCTCCACAGCAATTGTGTCACTTTCCTAATTAAAACTGCGTGCTTTATTAGCTTGATAAGACATGTAACTAAAGAACTGAAAGATCATTAAGGGAAAAACTTCAGAATCTAAAGCAACTGAGTGTTGGGTGTGAACCTTTGTGCTAGGTACTATCCAAACAGCTGGAATAAGTAATGTTTATTTAAAAGTGGGAAGGCATAGGGGTCAGTGAGAGACAGGCCACAAAGGCAGGTAACACATGGATGCAACTAGAGGCCACAAAAGAATTTTGGATGCCTAGTGTTGTGCATTAAAATTTGTTTCTACCGTCACTATATCCCTATTACTACATCATTAATCACCTGACTTTTACCACCAACTCAAATTAGGATAAAATCAAGCATTAACTAAAATTTTAAAGTCAATTCTTTTAACTATTTTAAGATGAAAAGCATCTTGTTTTTCTCCACTAAAAGAAATCTCTCTTCAGTTGTTTGGGATCTTTTTGCTTCTGATGCTAATACAAATACCTAATGAGAGAAGAGTGCAATATGATGAAAACCATAATTTGCCCTCCCACACTTTGTGATACACCTTTGCTTCCTTTAAAATTGTCTCTTGCACTTCAGTCCAACCCCTAGTTTGAAGTGGCTGTGAATTATTTACTCCTAAAAAAGGCTTTTTTTCCCCTGAAGCAGACTTTTACTTTTGACCTAGATATTGCAGTATGGTGTTTCCTGAAAGCAACTGAACTGACTGGTGTCAGCAGGAAGTGTCATTTAGGAGTAGGAGAATACACCTATGAATCACTCTTTGGTGTTCTGTTTGTTTCAGTGACATGCTTCCCTGTATGTACACTGTGTACACTGGTCCTTCTCTACTTCTCTGTGGCTTCATTAATGAGCTAACATGTTAAAGAACACAGTAATAGTCTAGGATGAAAGATACTATAACCGTGCAAATAATTACTGTCTCTGTAATGCTGATAGTGTGTGTCATGGTGAGCAGAAGTTTCCAGTATTGCATCAGCATGATTACCCTGCCACTCCCCATCCACAAAGGACAATAATCCTCCTTCGGTGCCAGCACATACACAATACACAGACAGTATCCAAAACTATTTTAAATAATGATTTCCTCTCGATTTCTGAGAAAAAGACTTTCAACAACAATTGTAAGGGATGAGAGATGATTAAGTATTAGATTGTGGAGCAATATTAGGACTGATCTGAGCCTCAGCTCTATAATTCATGATCTTATCAGAATTCTGGAAAGATTTATAATTGGTTATTGTTACTGCAATTCCTTATTTTATTTTTACATACTCCACTGTGTAGTGCATATTGTAACTATTCTATATACAACTCAGCACTGCAATCATGTCTATCAAACTAATATTTTTCCTATTGTTTGTTACAAACTTCTCACTCCTTTGCCCTATCTTTTGTATTGTTCTCTAAGTTTCTTTCCTAATGTTTCAGTATGTTCTCTGTGTTGATCTTTCCTCTCGTTCTCACTGAAAAAAAAAAAATACCTGCAAAGAGTGTTAAGAATTTGTAGCACCATATTAGCTTTTAAAAACAAATACAATACATACTAGTGAAAAAAAAAAGATGCAAGAATAAAGTAAAATGTAGCTGAAATATAGTAAAGTTTAATAATAGAATAATTAATACAGCATATCTTCTAAGGATCATATGCACAAGTAACAATTTGTCTTCCAGGACAAATAAGGAAAGTTACCTTAAGAGAGATATCAACTAGGATTTCAAATGGAAAATTTTGAACAGTTCTGAAAGCCTCCTTTTTATCACATATCAGTAAATAAATATTTACAAACGTGTGGGGAAAAAATTGTCATTAATCTGTTACCATCATCATCTATCCAAACTCTAATGTTGTTTTTAATGACTAACAACAAATATTTATCTAGGTATTTTCTAATGTTGGCAATTTTTACCCAGTTGGGTATAGGGTTGTATATTTAAAACATACTGAAAGCATACCCTGTCTTTTAACCTCATGGTGTTTTGATAATGCAAAAAACCAATTGATCCCAAAAGAATAGGATGGAGGAGCACTAAAAAGAATATGTATAAAGAGATACTGCTTGTCTCCTGACAGAATCATAAAAGCAATTTGTGCTGATGTTTTTTCTTTATTACAGCCTTCATCCTTGTCTTTGTACACCATTTTGTAATAATATTGTAAATTTGTTAAATCTCTTTTTAACCTCTGATCATCCATCTGTTTTACACTGAGTGAAAGAGAACTAGTACAGGAACAGGCAGGTGGTGGGAAAATAAGAAGCAGTTTTACTCTTCCCTTTAATCTTCCCATGTTCTGCGTCTCCCCAGTATCACAACATAAATTAAGACAGTCTTCATGTCTGCTCTATTTCTGCACAGTATCTCAAAGGCCCCAAAAGCTGCTTTAACAGCCAGGAACAGCATGAGCATGTTGATACTGCCCAACTCTCTTCCACAGCTCTGGGCTGCTGTGTAGAGAACAGTTGTCAGGTCACTGGCAGCAGCTGAGTCTTGGCTTTAAGGATATTTAGCTTGAATGACAAGTAATTTCAGCTTCCATCTGTACAAGGTAATGTGGACATAGAAGTGTTGCAAAAATAGCCTTTCAGTTCACAGCAATAGTGATGATGTGTTCCTCGCTGATGTAAAATTATCTTTGTGCAGCAGAAGAAAAATGGAAACCAATAAATACCATAGAATGCTCTGTCCACTGATGAGGTTGCTTTGTGTGGTACCAGAATAATTTAGAATTTTTCTGAAATTAATAGGAGATCAAATCCCTAGAAAACCACCCATGATGGTGCACTGCATCGATTTCACTGAATCCATCACCACTCTGCAGAAGCAGCATTTGCATGGGCCTTTTCCTTGCACTTAGTCTCTGCAGTGGATAGCAAGGCTAACAAAGGAATAGCAGTCATGTGCATTGGTTTGACCAGAAGCTTCTCTGCAAGATGATCTTAAGGTCCTTTCCAACCCTAACTATTCTATGATTCTATGGAAGTAGAATTATAGCAAGAACTAACTGTAGAAATTAAAGGACTGATGAGAGCATTGGACCTGCTCTGCTTGACTTTTACTTATTAATAAAAATAACTGTTTTGCTTAAGGAAAAAGGAAACCAAAGGCTCTGTGTAGGCTAGAGTCTCTGGGCTACCCCAACTTATGCACTGATTACAGTGCGTAAGAGTGTTCTCTGGAGACTGGGCATTGATCTGGTCTCAAACTTGCCAACAGTTATCTAACATCCTAACACATCAGGAGGAGAGAGGGTAGCATGTGGATCCCTTGATGAGGGAGATGTTCTGGCTCCACAGTGCTGGCATGCTGATTGAAGACGACCCTCCCTTAGCGTGTGGCTGGATGAGGAAAATGGCAGCTACCCACTGCAGCACTTCAGGAGCACTGTGTGTTGCCTCTGGTAACTTGAGCTTCATCTGCACAGTACATCTGCAGGGCAAACGTTAATTTCGCGTTAACAGGCTTCACAAGATTTTTTTTTTTGCTGCATGGTGTCCTGGCAGTGGATGGTCACAAGCTTTGTTCAAGACTCTTGTCACGAGCAAGACAGGACACTTGTTTCTCAGCGCACGCCATCACATTTCAGCAGGGCTCTCAATGATTAAACAAAAACCAAGGGATTACCCTGGTCCTGAGGCCAAGGGAGCCAGGGGAAAGCCGCCTCACTGCCTTGCCCGGGTTGGTAGCACAAGCATGGCAGCTCGTTCTGCTCGGCGGTGCGTGGGGCCAAGTGCTGCCGAACTCGCCCGAAGCCCTCTGGCGTGACGGAGAAACCCGAGCGCTGCCGAAGCGGCCCGAAGCGCGCTCGGCGCCGAGCGCTGTCTGACCGAAGAGGCCCGAAGCGGCAGCGCCGAAGCGGCCCTTGTGAGGGCGGGACCGCGGGACCGAGCGCAGCCCGGCCGGATGTGAGTGAGTGGAGCGGCCGCTTCCTGTTCCCCGCAGCCCGCCCTCTCCGCCTTGGGTGGTGGCCGCTGCTCGTCCCCGCTCCCAGGCACAGGGCGGAGGCGGCCGCGACCTGGTGCGGAGACTGCCGCCGGCTCGCTTCTTGCGCGGCCTTCCCTGTTCAGCAGCAGGACCCGTGGCGCAGGCCCGATGCAGGCCATTAAGTGTGTGGTGGTGGGCGATGGGTAAGTCTGAGGCGATCCCTCGACCGGGCCCTCACGGCGAGGAGCTCTGTCGGCTCCGCGGGGAAAGGGGAAGAGTGTCCGCCCGTGGGGCGGGGAGCGAGAGGGCTGTGTGGGCCCGCCGCAAGTTGTGGGCGCCCCCGCCGCAGGCCCTTGCTCGGCCCCACCGCCCTGAGGGGCGCGGGGCTCCGCTGGGCTGGGGGTGTCCGCGCCAAGGCGGGGTACGGTGGGTGTGGGGTGGCGGCCGCGGCTTCCTGCTGGTGGCGGGGGAGGGGAGGGAAGCGTGGGGCAAGGCGGTGACTGCTGCGAGCAAATGGTGGCTGCCTTCCGAGGGAGCGAGAAGCGAGGCTGCTGCGGGGGTGTCCGTGAGCGGGGGGTGGCTCCGGTGCTGGCCTCCTCCCCGAGCCCCGGGTTGCTGCTGGGTTGCAGATTAATTCATATTCGTGCTGACAGAAATGGCTTTTGCCAGCTGTGATGCGGGAGGGGTGCACTAAGGGGTGCGCCCCTTCCCCGGCTCGCCCGGGAGCTGCCCCTTGCGTCTGGTTATCTTCATATCACTAGAAATACCGAAGTAATAAAGGAGTATTAAAAAAAGATACCATGCCTTTAATGATATGAGAAATTCAATACTGATCTGAAATATATTTTCTGAAAGTAGCAAACTTATTTCTTATTCCGGCTTATAGCTTGACTTTTGACATCTGATTCTTGCGGTAACACCGTGTGAAATGTGCCAGACTCTGGGCAGATCATAAATACTTGTGAGCAGGAACTGTTTTCCTGCATGCGTGCATCTAGTTCTGTAAGGTTCCTAGCTAAAGGAGACTGATAAAGCGTGTAGAGTACAAGTAATTCGCAGTATACTTGTCTGTAAAGAGCTGTTACTCCTACAGCTTTTGAATATGGTGTTACTTGTAAGTGAAACCACTTGAGGATGCTTTTTAGAATCAAGTTAACTCTTAACTTTAACTGTTGTATTTCAGTGTGAGGAATACTGGAATTGTGAGGAGTCTGTGTGTTTGCTACTTTTGAATAGTGTCTATGATGCTATTCCCATCAACTTGGAGGTGTTGGTTCTCTTAGTGGATGTCAGAGCTCAGGGGAACATCACAGGCCAGCTAGAAAACAAGACTTCTCTTATGCAGAGGGTTTTTTCTTCCCTTAGGAGAAACAAAAATCCCAGTGCCAATTTCCTTAGGAGAAACAGGAAAAAAAAAAGTGTAGGCTGAGCGTAATTGGTATCACAGCAAACTTCTGTAGATGGCAAAGTGAAGTGTAGCTAAATGGTCTTGCCACCGTCTAATTTCATGTCATGGGCTCATCTTCAGTTTATTTGTCTGGATTTTTTTTTTTGTTGCTGTGCTTTTTAAGATGTAGAATCCCTGAAAAGGCAGCTAAGTATGGTTGAGAGATAAATTTACTTTGTGTGATAAATTTGTTTTGACTTGCTGTGTAAGATTTTGAGCAATATGAACATGAATGTGGTATCCTGACAAATGAAGACTGTTCATAGTAATATGGAATCATAGAATAGTTAGGGTTGGAAAGGACCTTAAGATCATCTAGTTCCGATGCCCCTGCCATAGGCAGGGACGGTTCTTCTTTGGTGCTAGGTGGGATAACCATGGACTGTTCTTTTGGCTATATTGATTTTGAACCCAACACATTGGCTTTTCTATTATATATTTCTTAATTCAGCTGATCTATGTTGTCCATGACAATGCTGTAAATAAATTCAACGCATCATGTTTGGGTGGGGAGAAAAGTTCAGTCTACTTCCTTCACTGGATTTGAGAACTCAGCACAGAAAAACTGTATAATAGTCAGTAATTCATTCAACAGTACAGTTCTTTTGGTAATTTCCTTTGTAAACCATCCCAGTTTGTAATGTGTTTATCGTTCTTTGTCTTGGAAGTGAAAGTGGTATAATTCTGCCTGAGTTGTGTACATGTGTGAACAAGATACAGTAGTTTGTTTTCCTTCTTCCATAGTTAGAAACAAGTATTAATTTGGGTTCCATTCAGGTGATATTGCTCATTTTTGGTAGCTTTATATCATTTTCCATTCAGGTGTTTTTTTTTAATATATGTATATTTAAATATTTAACTATTTGTGTTTCCCTGTGTTGCTGCTGCTTCAAAACTTTAAGTATTACCTGTCTTCTAGGAAATGTGCAATGTTTGCCTTAGATAAGGCTAAGGCTTTATATTTCTGTGAAACAATGTGAGTTAAAGATTTGCTTATGTGATATGAAACTTAGGTATTGTTTTATGTACCCTCCCCAAAGGTCTGCTGGGAACAAAGTAAACAAAGCTGTAGAAGTACCTGTGTGATTATTAGTTTCTAAGTTAGTAAGCAAGTGGGCTGATTCTCATAAGTAACTCATGTTTGTTCTTAGACCTGTGTCGTCTAGTACCTGTTTAGACAACTAATTTAACTAGCAAAACCTGGCATATATGCTGGTGGTGTTATCTTCTCTTGCCCTTGTTTTTTTTTTTCCCTCTGTGAGGCTTGTTTGATGGAAAATAAATAGCAACTGTTGCTTCTTGATGAGATGGAGCAGTAGGAATGTGCAGGACAGATGAAGAGCACTCCACTTGAATAACTGCAGGAGTTGCTGTTGATTGACACTTGAGAAAAAAAGCATTGGTGTAAGTTATTTTTAGCAGCTTTTGTTTTCACTCTATAAAGGCAGCTGTTAAGTGGTATGAAATCTCCAGTGATGTCATGTAGGGGAAGTTAGGGGAAGTTCTGCGTTTTGGAGGAGTGGTTACTAGATGCTACGGGTTTTGTCATATTTCATGCCCTTCTTGTAGGCATTTTCTAGTTGTAGAAATACTGTAAGAACAATAGCAGCTCCTGCTTGGAATTCTGCTTAATTGGAGGCCTTATTCACTAGAGCAATGCAGTGTTTGTATAAGATGTGGAACACTTGAGGTCCCTCCCATGCAGTATGTAGCATGTGGTGACCTGAAATTTAGTAACTTGTGTTAATGAACTTTTAAAGTTTAAAAAGTGTAGTAGTTTTGCAGGTACTGACCAGCGCATTTGGGACAGGGTGTGTCACAGCGAGTAAAACAGCTTATCTAGCAGAGCCGGATGTAACTAAACCTGCTCTGGTAAAAATATGGAACCTTCTATCTCGGGATGGTCTCAGAGAAACTTCAGCTACCATTTTAATGTTTTGAGGGAAAACCTGTACTGCTGTGCATCATGTCTGCTAGGGAGGTAGTTCATGTGGATCAAAGAAAGAAATGATGTAATCGAAGTTTTTTATGAAGGCTGCCACCTGTTTGCAGATACCAGCATTTCTGGAAATAACCACAAGTACTTCATCTGGCCTTCATTACCGTGGCTGCAAATGAGAACTAAAGTCTCACAATTAGTTTTTAGTTGCAGGAAAGCTCTTAACCATCTGTGCAGGTCTGATGCTTTTAGAGTGAAAGAAATGCTGGTGTGGGGCCTCCAATGGCATTTTCAGTGCATGTCACCTACCATGACTCCAAGTGGCTCTAATGCAGTGGGGAAACTTCATAAAGCTTGTTAGTGTCAGTGAGGCCAGGAAAGAGATGGCATGATTTGTTTTCTGGAATTAATACATGTGTGGTTATATAAATACACTGATTCCTGCATGGATTAATACATGTGTGGTTATATAAATACACTGATTCCTGGATGGGATACATTGGTACATGGATGAGACCCAGAAGCAATAAGGGGCTCAGTGCTGCCTTTTGTAAGTCTTTCACTTATTGTTAAGTGGTTAAAATGCTGGATTTCTGTAATCCATATTTTTAATTGCAGTCAAATGTTACTGGTTTCATTTATGTAATAGTGGGTGGACAGAGCTATGATTAAGTAATTGTTAGAAATCTTGTTATGACTAATCTTGGTTTGGTGTTATTTTTGCTTCTTAGTCTTAGCCTTTATGTACAAGGATTTATATTTTGCCAAACAGTTTGGCTTCTGTAGTAAAGCATCTCTCTCTAAAGAGAAGTCTCAAAAGTTGGTGAAGTACCTAGAGGATGTACTTTATAAATAAAGGTAGGCAGTAGTGTTTATTTTTAAGACTGGTGACCATAATGACATGATTTGTAGGGCAGGGAGCCAAAAGGCAAGGAAAGCAGGAAACCTGCATGGAGCAAGTCTGAAACGGGGTTGTTGAACGTGTTTTTTCTTGTTTAAATGGCTCTGGCTGATTGGTGCTGCAGAAACACACTGTAGCCACTTCTAAGCTTGGAATGAAATCTCTTGCCACCTCCTTCCTGTGTTTTTGATTAGCCTGAGCAGACTCACCAGTTTCAATGCAAGATGAGCAAAGGAGCCAGGGTGCAGAGAAAATGATCCACTGCTGAAAATGTAGAGTTTGACATTAATTTGTTGTAAGCTGAAATTATCTGTAATGAACCTACTGGAAAATGAAGCATCAGACCAAACAGATTCTAGAAGCATGAGAACATGTAGCCTTTGCACCTCCAGAAATTTCCCAAAGTAGCCAGCTTTTGCTCCTCTTAGTATTTTGAAGAGTTTCATGTTTGTCCTTTGTAAGCTGGACCAGCAGATCCTGCTTTATAGTGTTGTGAGTGCAATTCAGTAATATATTTTAACTGATAACTCAAGGAGCTTTCCTGAAGTTCTTGTCCTGGCTTGTCACAGAGTCAGTGAATGCCAGTGCAAGAGATAAGATGGGATCCCTTCTTCTGACAGCTGTTAAATGAGCTGCGTTGTCATACTGCTACCTGATGCTTTCCCACAGAAGTTTTTGAAGGGTAAATACCTTTTCTACTTCTGAACACAAGTACATCTGGAGTAATAGGAGAAGCTGGAGACCATCCCCCAAATCCTCAATTATGTTATAATATTAAAGAAACTTTAGGGTAAAATGTAGCTGCTAATTTTGGGATGGAATGTGGTAAACATGCACCAAATCTACCCTACGACAGTTCCCTACGCGCCCCTGTGACGTTGACTTATGCCAAGATAAACTGAAAGAAGAGTGAACTCACCATGGTGAGTCTGTCTTATACTCCTCGCAGGTGTGGGGATGTGAAGAAGCCATGTACTGATAAACCATCTAGCAACTGACAAATAAGGATTGTAAAGTGAGACTGTCACACCAAAACAGGTATGACTAGAGCCACTCAAGCTCCATAGGTACATACTCAGGCACCATAGGTGTTTAGTTAAAGCTCCATAGGCATATATTTAAACTCAAAATCATATTTTGTTAAAATTCCACAGTTATTTAGTTAAGGAATTGAAACTTGTATTACTGTGGAAGAGCCTGAACAGATGCAACGGCCTCTTGTGTCAGGAGACCTGAGAAACGGCAGTGATTTATGATGAGAACTGATAGCTAGAGTAGGCAGACTGAGGGAAAACAGAATTGAGGAAAATAAGACTGAGGAAAAATAAGACCAAGAAACCTGTAATCAATCTTGAGATCTGCTGTGTTCTGACAACACCTGGGCAATTGTCAAAATATGTTATTTATGAGTGAGAAAAACATTATTGGGTATCCTATGGTGAACTATCTTCATTGTAAACTTATTTTAATACTAAAAAATTACACCCACAGGTCAAAAGACCCCTGCCTGGCTTAGGAAACCCTGCATAAACATGTGTAGTTAAGCATTTAGTTATGTGATCCTTATACAAGTTAGTTGATCAGTTGGTGAAAGATGGGAGTGTTATGGGGAGTTGTTATTCCAGCTAGATCCTATAAATCTGTGGAGGGGGGGGGAAAGGGCAGATTCCATCATCACTGGTGGGATCATTGACAGGCTGAACCCATCTTTTCTCCCCTGTAGGGTCACCTGTTGGTTGATCTATGCACATTTCATGACCAATTTTTAGCTGGCTTTATATATTATTTTCACTCTTGTTCTCACAGTATTTTATATTGTCACTCGTAATCTTCAAACCTTAAAGCTATTGCAAAATTATATAATAAAAATTCTCAGTTAAGATCTATTTTGTGTGAGTTTCTTGAGACTTAAATTGACTTAAAAACTTAGAAAATGTTAACTTGGTGGGCGAGCCTGCTCCTGCATGCCCTGAATAGGACAGTCCAATCCCCCTCGACACAGTGTGCTGCCCTGGGGAGTGCCTCCAGAGGGCTCTGAGGGCCCTGATAGGGCTCAGGGGTCTCTCTCCTGGGGCTGTAACAAACCTGTCACACAGGTAAAGGGGTGAAATCTTCCCCCTTATAGGGAGGAGCATGTGTGTGTGTGTAAACCACTTACAGGGGTAAAGACCCTCTTAAAGTGACAACATCCCAAGCCTGTTATTACAGGAAAATGTTCAGAGCTTGTACGTACCAAGAACAGAATTAAATGCCCCCTTTTTGTTGTTGTTACAGCTTGGTAAAAGACAATGCATGCTGAAAGGACAAAACAATAAACTGTGCAAGGAACTCGCATCTTCCTTCCATAGAAGCAGGTGTGAAAAGTAGCATGGAAACTGCAGGGTATGATCAGAGAGTTGCAGCAGATGGCATGTCGTGCTGGCTCAGGAGCATAAAATGAAAACTAAAAAATATACAGGTAGGATAAAATCCTAGATAATTTTGCATACTGAAGCAACTCTCATAGCTCAGGCGTTCAAGGTAATGTTGTCAGGTGCTGCTAATAACCTCTTGGGCTAATGCAGTATGGAACTGCATAAAGTTCAGTGAAGAGACTTGTTACAAATTGAGCTACAACATGCACAGTAATATGCTTAGGGTTGTGACAAAGCTCAGTTTTCCTTGACCTGCCTTAAATTGTGAGTCCCTAGCTATGGCTGGCTGGCTAATAATGCTGAGTGTTACATCCTTTTAAATAAAATTTTGATATTTGAAGGGACAGTCTCCATGCTTCCAAAGCAAGAGAAGAAATGCAGTGATTTAAGTGGAAGATACACAGTAAAATTCAGATATGACTGTCTTGGAACATTTGCAGCTGGAGAGCCAGCAAGCTCTTGACAAAAAGTTTGTAAATTGGTTATTTTTTTTTCTTCTGCAGAAGCTAAAGGATAATAGGATAATTTTAGTGATAGCATTTGGTATTTGGTTCATGGGTTGGGTTTGTTCGGGTGTTTTTTGTTTGTTTTTTTTCTATATTAACTGTAGTTCTGGACTGAGTTCCTTCAGCTTGTGAAATACACAGTTCAGGAGGCTCATGAGTCAAGCCTAATACTAATGGCAAGATTGTATGTGCAAGTACAGTCAGGTTTCAGAGTTAACTGGCTTTGAGCAAATCGTTGTAGTGATAAACCATCTGCAGGACAAGGCAGTTTTCCTTGCATGGAAGCTCCCAAGGGAGTGAGCCTGGCTGGCCATTAGTGCTTTTGAGAAGCTAGCTGCACACAGATGTCTGGAATCTCATGTTGTTAGAGGGCTGTGCCTTCCAAGTGAGAAGGCGGCATGGGAGCCAATCTGCAGCATCAGAAACACTCTTTACAGTCTATTTAAAAAAAAAGAATTACGGCTCAAGTTTTCCAATCCTTTAATTGAAACTGTAACAAAACCTCAATGGTGTCATTAACGTTTGACTCTAGATAAGATGTGGGGAGGAGAGTGGAGAGGGAAGGAGCTAGCTGCTAGAGTTTTGAAAGAAACCTTGAACAGAACCTTGCCCTGCCCCCATTTGAGGCTGTTCAGAATTAGAGCAGTGGGGAAAGGTTCAGTATTCCAAGTTCTCCAATATTGGAATGTATCTATAAATCAGTTTATGAAATGTTTGAATAGTTGATGAATGGATGTGGGGAGTCATTCAGGTACTCGGAGGTAATGATGTATCGAGGAATTCTACAAGCTTTTTCGGACTTAATGTGAAAGCATACCATTTCCTGGGAAAGGTAGTGGGTTTGGAATTCTGTAAAAGGTATCTGGAAATACTTCTCAGGTTTGTTTTAAATTTCAGGGGTTTGGAGTAAGGTGCTCTTGATGCATATTCACTCATGTGTCTAGCAGATGTTGGTAGTCTTAGTACTTGTGGGATTTTTTTGCCTAAAGGTTGGAAAAAAATAAATGGTAATTTACCATTTCACAAAGTGGATTTTATATGAGGTGTGTTTTCACTACTGGTGATCTTAAAGCTGCAGTTTATTGGCTGTTATGTACAAAATTGACTACTGACACTCAGTTGCCCCTTAGCTGACTGGATGTAATCAGTCTTTTTCCCTAAAAGGAATATTATTTCTCATTATTAAAGATGAATTTGTTTTACATGTGAACTTTCTCTTTTTACAGTGCTGTAGGTAAAACATGCCTACTCATCAGTTACACAACCAATGCATTTCCTGGAGAATATATACCCACTGTGTAAGTACTAGCAAAATCCTAAGAACCCATGTCACATTCTCTGTGCTCACTGCCAGCCCAGATTCCTTATAAGAATTGTTTGAATTGGCTGTAAATATCCCTCAGTTTCATCTTAAACGTTTAACTGAGTATCTAGGTGTGTACTGTAAGGAGCAGCATATGGAGGTTTTGCTGCTCAGCACAGTCATACCAGGGCTGCTTCATGTCCTGTCAGTTTTGCATCCATCTGCCTGCTAGTGCTAGCCCTAGCTTATTGGGGACTAACATTTTATCAGATGCTGTTCTCTTTTAAACTAGCATATTATTTCTGTCTTTGGTATCATCCATAATAAGTAGTCCCAAAGCTGTGCAACTTGTAAAACGTTGTATCATAGCCAGAAGTAGTTGGTTTACATGACAAATTTTTTTCCATTTGTTCTTTCTACTTTCTGTGCTACTGCCAATCTTGTGCTAAGCCAGCCACAGCTCTATAGAGTTCCACAGGCAAGACTGTGGGGACTCATTTATTTTGGTGCTTCCCTTTTTCTTGTAAGTAATTATTTGTCAGTATCAGTGTAGTTCTGATTTTGAGGGCCTGTGTGGAGGAGGCATTTTATACACGACCAGCTTCTTTGCCCTTTTCAGATGTCTCTGTTTATCTGGCTATATTGTTCTCTGTGAGTATGGATGAGTTTTTCAGACAACAGAATACATTCTAATGAGATTTGCAGGTGATTTTTGTTACCATTCCAAGGAACTGTTGTCTTGAGTACTCTCATTTCTTTTTTTTCTTTTCTTTTTTTTTCCTTTTTTTTTTTTTGTCAGATTATTTCAGATTTTTGCATTACATGATGCTTGTGTTCCCAGTGAGCTTAGTTTAGCCTCAACAAGTCATTAAGACCTTTGTGCTCACAGTGGTAATGAGATAAAAATGGTGCCNTTTTTCCTTTTTTTTGTCAGATTATTTCAGATTTTTGCATTACATGATGCTTGTGTTCCCAGTGAGCTTAGTTTAGCCTCAACAAGTCATTAAGACCTTTGTGCTCACAGTGGTAATGAGATAAAAATGGTGCCTCTACTGGCCCCTGGTTATTAACTTTGATATTTCATTGGAGTGGGTTTTGGTTAGCAGCATTACCAAGTGTTTTGTTGTGCTTTTTCTTGCCTACTGTTGTTAGGAAGGATTCCTTGGTTGCTGCACATCTATCTTCTCTTACAAAATGAGACAGATTAACTTGCTGACGGTCTCACAAAGACTAGAAGGTACTTGCTGAGTATACCATCTGCTTTCCTGCACTTACTGGGATTAACACTTCCTTTGGAAGAGCAGTGAAAAAGATGACTTCTGTTTGGACTGGACCAAGTCTGTTCTGCACTTCTTTTTATTCCATTACTCAGTACCAGGCTCAGTATTTAAAGAACAACTTTACTGTTTCTGGGGAGCAGAAGGATGCAATAAAAAAATTCCCTTTCCTAGTGCTCCCAGTTAGGACTCTGTAGGGAAAAAGTGCTTAGTGCCCTGTGTACTGCAAGCAAACATAGCTAACTCTTCCTTTATTTTTTAGTTTTGACAACTACTCTGCTAATGTAATGGTCGATGGAAAACCAGTGAATCTAGGTTTGTGGGATACAGCTGGTCAAGAGGACTATGACAGACTACGTCCACTCTCCTATCCGCAAACAGTAAGAACTACAGTGTGAAACTAGAAACAATCTATACAGCTTTGTCTAACCTAAAGGTTTTCTCTTTTTGAACATTAGGGGAAAGTTGTCACTTCTGGAGATGTATTTTTTAGTAACAGCAACTTGCTGCAAGCTATCTTCAATCTTTGTACAGTTGTCCAAATGTTAACATTTGCATGCTTGTGTATTTGTGTGCACCAATACTTGTTGGCTTTTGTGTAATTGCAGCCTCAGACTCAGCTAGAATGCTTGATTTAAAACAGGAAAAAAAAAACAAACCCAAACCAAGCCCCAAACCCCCCCAGTGAATAGTCTCATCAGTTAGTCCATTGATTTTAAGGTTAGCATGCTTGCCAAAAGCAGGGTTTGTTTTTGGTTTTAGGCACATGTTTGGCTGCAACCTGACACTGTCACTGCTAAGCACTTGATATTGTTAGTCTGTGAAGATGTTCTAAATGTGAGAGGCAGAATGAATGAAGATACTATTGGGATTGACAGCGGCTGCATCGGGGCTTTCAAATATACTTAAGGCCGTGGCTATTTTATTACTTACTGTAGCTTGTGCTATAACATCAATACAAATGTGCTTCTGTCTTCCATGCTTGCAACTGGTTAAGTCCTGTCTGCATGCTGCATCCTTCCATGTATAAGGAAAATGCTGAAGTAATCTGCTCTTTGCTTTTCAGTGCAACTCCAGCTACAGTTAATGTGTACAGAAGCTGGGTTTCTAGTCTCTTTAGAGCAGTTACTTTTATATGGTGGAGCTGTGCTATAAGAAAGATGGTAGTTTTCAGGGGGTTTGGCATTGATTATTGTTGGTAACTGTCAAATATATATTCAATGCTAATAGTATAAAAAAGCAGAATTGTTCCGATTACAGAATAACTGAGTTACTGCTCTCTTGAATAATGTGACTCTTATTTAAGAAACTCTGGTGCTTTTTTGGTTTGGGGTTATTTATCCTTTTTTTTTTTTTTTTTTTAAGGAAACTGTTTTAATTCACAATTTTCCTTAACT
>NDXB01016762.1:59662-81140 GCA_002631895.1 Agapornis roseicollis
TTTTTTTTTTTTTTTAAGGAAACTGTCTTAATTCACAATTTTCCTTAACTCACTGATCACTAACGCTCACAATTAGGCTTTCCCCTCCATTACAGTACCCAGGATAGATGTGAACTTGCCAGTTGTAGGCAGCTCTAGTAGAAATGCCAGAAATATCTGGCTTTCCTAGGAAGTGGGACAATGGAAAGCTGTTTTTCTCTAATACCTAGGTCTTTACAGGATATCTAAAATACATCTCAGCATAGAGAAAGCTATGATGAAAGATCACAAAATAGTGTGAAAAAGCAGAGCTGTATGACAAAGAGACAGAATGCATGTGCCTGTCTTCAGGCTCCTGAAATAACAGTGGCTTTCTGATACACTGCAGAAGAATTCCATGTCAATCTAAGCATACTTTTGGGAAGAAAAAAAAAAAAATCTGTGCAAGCATGGGTAACTGTTAAGTAAAGGTCTGAAGTACTTCCAGTTATTTGGACTGTTGCTTACAGCAGAAAATGAAACAGGGTGGTAAGTCTTGGAACTCCTTATGAAGCAGCCTTCAGATGTTTGCCTTGTGCAATATGCAAGAACCCCCAAAATGCTAACACAAAGTACAAGGGAGCAGAGCAGTAGAGCCGATGAAGCCTGACTTCTTTTAAGATCTGGGTTCAGCCGCCTTCTTCCTTCAGTGTGCTACTTAAAACCCACCCCTCACATTTTGGTTGCCCTCCATTTCCCTGTATCTGCACTTGAGCTATGTTCTGGGTGAGCTGAAAGCACGTTTTGCTGGGGACTTGGCCAATGTGTGTATCTCCATTAGCCTCCCGGCAGTTCAGCAGCTGTTGACTTTACAGTAAGGACTTTGCTGTAGTGGAGGCATTAATTTGGGTCTTTTTCCTTTATTATTATTTTTTTCCTCCCTTAAAATATTCAGGAGTTTAACACCTTCTCCTGATTGTATTTGAAATCTACCACTATTTCAAAATATTTGGGTAAGGGTGTTGGGACAGAAAAGGTGGCTTCCTTGGGAGACCAAACCTAAAAGCAAATTAAGTTAGGAGGATGCTTTTTGTGAGAGGTTTCCTCTTGTGAGTGTCCTCTCACAATGAAGACAGACATTTACAGGTTTGTGGGGAAGTCTGGTGGCCTGTTCTGGATGGAGACAGTTGGATGTGCTGAATCACAGGGCAGTGTCTCCCTTGAGAAGAAAAGCCATTTTGTGAGTATCTGTGAGCACAAATTGCTGACTGAGAACATTTCCCCTTAAATCCATTTTAGGAGTAACTTTATCTCCTACTGTTATTAGGTTGGAGGAACCAATGGTAAGAATCTATCTTCCAGTCTGACAGATCAACCTATTGCCGTATGTAAAACTTTAAATAAACTTCAGTTCCAAGTTCTGTCATCTTGTCTTGCTTATGACAGTGATAAATTGGCCCCTATTTTTTAAACACCTACTTTTCTTGGAACTACTGCATTGCTGCAACTGAGAACTCCATTACCAAATCTCTCTCTATGAGTTGCTAAGACCAAAGCTTTACTTGGAAATAAATAGCTTTTTTCCTGCTTAAGATTGATAGTGTGCAAGACACAAGAAATCATGACTACACTGAAACTGGTAAAAGAGAGTCTGCATGATGTGCAGAACTTCAGTCACCACAACCCTGCAGATTGGAAAACAGAAGTAGTGGCCATAGTATCACGTTATTTGATGTTGTTTCTTTCTTCTTCTGGGACGCTGCTACGGAAACTTCTTGGGGTGATGCATGAACAACCGGGTTGCAAGTGCTTAGCAGTGCAGATGTCAGCTGCTGACCTAACAAAATGCCTTGAAATGCAGCACAATCAACTAACATTCTGAAATGCCTGATTCTGTAACACATTTCATACCAGGATAAGTATGGATGCAGAGGTAGGTTGGGGAAAGCTGGGCTTGTTAGAGAGATGCTGATTGAGTTTGGGGTCATTCAGCAAGATTATAATCTTCATCAGTTTAGAGAAAATGAATTTTGTGGTTATTCTGAGTGCTTCCAGACAACAATGTATATGAAACTCATTGGTTTTTGGAGGGGGTTGGTATAAATGTGCTGTATAATGTTTTCACCAGGTCTTACGATCTTTCTTTTGCCTTCAGTTGAAAAGTGAGATGTGCAAGATCCCTAACTTCTGAACCCATTTCTGAAGTTTTCAATGCTCTTAATCCTAATCTTGTTATAGAGAAATTCTGAGATCTTTTTGTATCGGCAGTCAGTAGAAGTGACAGTTGTACAAGATTCATCTGATTTGGACACAGAAATCATAATTGTAAAAGTTGTTGTATGGCTCTGTTATTCCATACTGTATACTTTGCCCTTGCAATCAAAGACTTCAGAGCAGTATATTAATACTTAAAAAGGGGGTGTCAAGGGTTAACTCTCTTAGAGGCCTGCAGAGAGTATCCAACCCCAGGTTAGAAGGCAGTCTTGACTCTAACTGTGTTTGTGTGGTTTTGGGGTTTTTTTCTGAATGTCAGTGAAGGAGAAGGGACATTTAGGGGGGAAAAGAAGCTTGCAGTGCGATGCTGCTAGAGTTGTAGTTGCTGGCTCCTGCAATAGCTGATTGTAAACCTGACTACAGTGTATTTGTTGTTGGTTTTCCCCCCTCTTTGTGTCTGCTTGTAGCTGCCTGGGAATGGATTTCCCACTGGGACAGCTGCTTCCAGCTGTTACGTGCAAGTGTACTATTGACCTTGCGTTTTGCAAGTGTGGTGCAGCTGACAGAGTGGTACAGGTGTGGCTGGTGTTGGCCCCTTCATAAGCTTTTACAGCAGTTGCTCCGATGTGCTAACTCTATCAACTTGTTTTGTAGGATGTTTTCTTAATCTGCTTTTCCCTTGTGAGCCCTGCTTCCTTTGAAAATGTCCGTGCTAAGGTGAGTACAAGCTGGTATCATTTTATTTAAGTGTTCAGCATACTGCTCACTTTGCAGCAGTGGCTGGAAAATAGGAAGTGATTTATATTTGGCAGGCAAAGTTTGTGAACTATAGTCTGAAAAGTTAGAAACCCATTTGCCCAGGTCAGCCATGGTAGTTCAGGGCACATGAAATGCTATAAACTGTTCTCTGATACAGTGATAGAATAATAGTAGTTTAAGAGTGTTTAGCTGGCGAGGTGCTGAGATCACAAACAGGAACTTCCCTTTTAATGCAGTTTACAGAAAAATACTAAGAACCAAATGCACGTAATAACGAGGTTGATGCCACTTGTGTGCTGCTGGTGTTGCAGTCCGTTCATGGCTGTGGACAATTCAGCTGTATGGCATTGGGGAAACCTCACAAAGGACAGGTGATCTCTTGGGTGAGGGAAGTGCAGATCAGGGCTCTTTTGGTGTGTGGAGAAAATCCAGCCTTTGGTAGGGTGAGCTTTTAAAGTATATGGAAATACCCACTGGCTTCATTAGAAGTGTTTTGCAGTTGTCTGCTCTTTTCTGATACTGCTTTGATGAGGTGTCATATTCTCCCTTTCCTCTTTGACTCTGGAAAGTGTCAGGAAGGGCTGGAAGCCCTTGTGGGAATCTGCCCCCCTAACCCATGCTGCTTCTTTACAGTGGTATCCTGAGGTGCGACACCATTGTCCCAACACTCCCATCATTTTAGTGGGCACCAAACTTGATCTCCGGGATGATAAGGACACTATTGAAAAACTGAAGGAGAAGAAGCTGACTCCCATCACCTACCCACAGGGCCTTGCAATGGCAAAAGAGATTGGTAGGATGCCAGCGGGGTTAATGTTGAGCTACACTTGGTTTGTGTTAGATGTACCTCAAAAAAAAGTGCCTGGCTTTTGTTGCAGTTAGCTTGCAGCAGTGCTGCTCTGACTGGGAAAGCTGCTTTGTAACAGCCTTTATGCTTCCACAGGTGCAGTGAAATACCTCGAATGCTCAGCACTCACACAGCGAGGCCTCAAGACAGTGTTTGATGAAGCCATCCGAGCAGTTTTGTGCCCCCCTCCTGTAAAGAAGAGGAAGAGAAAATGTCTGCTGCTGTAAACATTACCCTCCCCCACCCCACTCCAAACCCTGTGCTTTGCTCAGAACAATGGAGCATTCACACTCAATGCCAAGTTTTTCTGTTATAAATTAGTTCTTTTCCACAAATTCTTGAACCAATCAACAATTTCACAGTTTCCTTTTGTTTCAAGAATGACAGTTACCTTCTAAAAGCAAACTTCTGAAAGACAAATGTATGTAAAGCCTTATTTTTAAAATCCTATTCTTGCTCAATTAAGTGTTGCCAAACTATCTGCTGAACTAAGTTGCATTGTGCTACGAACACTAAGCACTAAACTGTTTTTTAAAGATTCTTGAAGATGACTCTAATTTCTCGTAGGAAATGCAAAAAAACACTTTCTAGTTTTTCACAGTAAGTAGCAGTACTGGGTCAGTAGTGAAACAATGTGGCTATTACTAAATGGTTCTTCAACCCACAGTCATTGCACAGGGTCCTAGATCAGACCCAAGTCGCTGGCAATGACTGACACCCGTGAGTCACAGTGTAAAATGCTTTATCGTGGGTAAGGGCTTGGTTGCAATCTAGTTCTTGCTGCTGTGATCTAAAGAATAACTAACTATTCGTGCTGAAGTGTATCTAGTCCTTTTGACAGCTTTGTGTTGTGATGGATAAAGGAAATAGTGGGTTGGATCAAATGATAGTGCCAGACAGTATCTTGACACCGTACAGCTGACTTACACTACACTGCCAGGGTAGCTGAAACTGAACTGACTCTTAGTGCAGGTTAACACCAGGGCCTGCTGTCCCAGAAGTGCAGCAGTGGAAGAGAGGTTGGTGTTCACAGGTAAATTCCATTGAATTTCAAGTAGGGCATTTGTTTAGGTACAACTCCAAACCAGTCATTCCCACAACTGTTGTGTAGTAAATGCTTTTCTTGTAGGATCTCTTCTTACTGAGCAATATAACTTGTATTTTAAAACCTTTCTGATGATACACATTTGCTTCTTTTTTTTTTTCTTTGTAGAGTAGAAAGTTGAAGAATATTCTCCTAATTTTCCTGTTATTTCTGACCCAGTAAGTTATATGCTTTCTGAGGAGCTTTTACTCTATTAACTAGGTGTAAAAATCATGTGAAGCAGCTTTACACATTTTAGTAATTTTTGTATTTTAAACCTCTATAAACTACAAACTTTCTCACCTCTCCCTCTTTGCAAGCTCTCCCCCCCACTGTAATGTTACTAATGCAGACAAGTGTTCTTTATGTCACTACATGTACGTGTGCAGCATAGGCTGAGTAATGGTAACCTGGGTCTGTGAGGTTCTGTAAACTAGTGCTCATGTTCTGTACATCTAAGCAGGCAGGAATACGATGTTGAACTACACCCTTTCAACCACTAAAGCAAAATTTACAAGTAAAAGTTGCAAAATTGTGAAGTTTTTACATTGATCTTTTGCTAATGCAATTAGCAGTATGTTTTGCATGTATGACTTAATAAATCCTTGAATCACATGTGTGGTAATGTTTGAGTTTCTCAGCAAGTGTTCTTGTTCTTGCACCACTCTGTTTGAGGGCTGTTTCTCTGCAGGCACCAGCAGGCTGGTGCAGTGCTCCACACTGGTGGTGTGAGGGGTGCCCTGATGTGAAGAACCAGAATTAAATACAGCAGTCGGCAGGGTTTCTTTGGAGGCCATGCATTATCAGTCGAGCTGTTAGTGATGCCTCCATCTGCTTGTGCAGCGTTTTAAAGCTGCTGCCACCCAGCGGAAGAAACACCCATTTCACCATGTCGTGTACAAAGAAGAGTGCTTTTCCTCCAAAACTGTGACTTGCTTTTAACAGTTTGTAAAATGATGGCTGTGTTTGTATTTAAAAGCCTCGCATTTTAGGCTTTTAAAGTTACAGCTGTGCCGTTGCATGTCAGGGCAGGAGCCTGCTGTGCTGCTCACTCCACTGGCACTGGGGGTGACTGCACTACCCTGCTTGAGGAGGAATGATGTGCTTGGCCTTCACTAGTGGTGGTGCCTTACGTTGCTGCACAACCTTCTAGCTCTCTGGACGGCTCTAAACTAGTAACTTTCATCTTACACCAGCATACCTGAATGTAGTAAGTTTTTAGAGTGCATTTTATTTAGTCTCCATATCAAGTATCACAGCAAGAACAGCCACACAGTTTTCTCAAGCACATCATATTACTTTTAATTTTTTTCTTGTAAATAAGAATTACTGCTGAGCCTTAAAAAAGGGTTAAAATGGCTGCACGCTTAGAAACAAGGAATCCACTTAAAATTAGGATAACTGGTTATATACTTTTGGCAGAATTGGGATCAGTGTTCTCAGTAGTCAGAGCTAGTGACTAAGATGATGCCACTAGCTAAAATGAATAAAGGGTTGGGTTTTTTTAAGTTTTCTCATTAAGTAGTTCTAATAGGGGTTAGTTTAAAATCAATAAAAGTAGCTATGTGGCTCAACAAATACAAACAACAGATAAAAGAATATTGCACACGTATGCCCAAGCAGCATTTAACCACAACACCCCCTGCTCCTGGGTGCTACCACAATCAGTAAGAAAAACAGTGCAATCAATGAGACCCACCCAGCGGGGCTGCCTGTCTCACCACAACCTGCGCACCCAGCCCTGCCCACTTAACCCCGCCAGCCGCTGGGCTGGGGCAGCTGCTCCTGCCCCATGGGACTGCTGTCACTGAGCTCCCTCCATACCGCGCCTCCAGGCTCCGGACAGGCTGGTCCCGGGCAGTGGCAGGATGTGGCTGAAGCAGAACTGGATTTTTTTTACCGTTTTTAAGGTCTGGCGGGGCTCTGTGCTCACCCGCAGGCTGAGCTGTCCGCACGCACACACGCTTGCTCTGGTTGAGTACTCAGCTGGCTCCTTGGCTCTTGTGCTCCAGCATCTGCAGGCTCAGCTGGGACACGTCAGACCATCATGATTTGTAAAAGCTCAACCTTCAGCGCAAGTGCGGACTGCTTTAACCAGCCTCCTGCCATGCAAGGTCGCTGCACAGCCAAGGGCAGGAAGACCCTTGTTTATTGTACGCAATGTGAGAAAAAAGTTCTGAAATCCACACAGGTATGAAAGTGGAATGGTCCCTGAACACCTGAAGCCTGCAGTGAAAAACGCCCTCACCTTGGTGAACTATGGTTACACTGCATTGGCGTTACATTCTTGTGTCTGACAAGAAATACATGATCTGTGTTCCTGAGACAAACTGTTCAGGGCTTTGAGCACAACATCCGGCATGTGGTCTGTTATCATCTTGGGACTTATTAAAATGCTGCTGAAGGCTGCTTCGTTTGACCATCTCGCCGTGTATTTAATATCTGAAGAGCACCACCTAAAACAAAACACACCACAAATAAAACAGCTCAGCCTGCTGGATCTGCTGCCAGTGCCAGGCCTGGAAGTGACAACCTCAAGGCTTCTGCCCTTGCTCAGGGAGGAGCCAGAATCTTTTCCCAGAGAGGCACCATTCAGCCCTCCAGCACACAGCTGGAAATGCTCCATTACCTGTCCTGAGGGCAGAACGCCACCAAATTAACACAGTGCTTTAAACAGGGAAATAACTGAGCAAATCATCCCACCCACAGAAGCACAGGCTACAGCCTAAGCAACAGGTGGGAGCAGTTAAGCACTGCACAGCCACATAATTAATGTCAAATGTAGGGAAAGTCACAGATGTATCAGCAGAAGACTGAACACTGGATTTAATGCTGCACATATGATGTATTCAGGATTTTATTTTACAGAACAATATACGATAGGGGCTCTTGTGTGCTAGTCCAATTGAGAAAAAAACATGACCAACTGCTGTGCTTTGGAGTAAATAAAGGATAGGAAATCAGCCATGGAGGAAACCTGCCAGGTCACAGGTGTTGAGGTATCTAACTTGTAACACCAGTACTGAAATTGTTCAACAGCAAAGATATGAAACAACATAAATAAAATCCTAATCCACTGAAAGGGCATTAAAAAAGGTGGATTTCTTCTCCAGCCCTTTCTTCTTTTTTTCCCTTTGGTAGGATGGTTTTGTGCAACTTAACAGACACTCTTATTTCTGTTCCAGAGTGAAACAGGAGAGCATATCGAGTGCAGTCTAGCTTGTGGGCTGGTTCAGATTGCTTTGTCTAAAAACCTATCAACAAATCTCAAATAAACCTGCTAAACACACCACTGCCCCAACACCTCAATCCTCACCCTTGCAGCAGTTTCACCTTTCCTGCTTTGTCCCACCTTCCTGCATCCACAAAAAGGCAAGAATGGGAAAACAGAGGCTGTATGGGCACACTGGTTACTGTGGAGCTGGACCTTTCCTATCTGGCTGGGCCAGTATTATGGGCAGTATTTTGCCTCCTTCTCATCACCAATATTCCAATACTCAGCAACAAGGTATTTTGTGATCACTTCATTATTACCAGGACATAAGACTACAAGATCTGCAGGCTGAGGCAGGAACTGCTGCATGCCAAACGCTCAGCTGAACAGTCTGTTTAAAATCACCACCTAAGCATGTGCAATATTCAGGCAAAGAAAGGCACATGGGCACAAAGATGAACAGTTTCCACAGCTCGAAGTGAAACTGAAAGCAGCAGGGAGGCACAGAATGAAAACTGAAAGGATGGCTAATGACTGATAACCAAAGATGGGTACTGGAGATGCGGATGAGACACAGAGCTGGAAACATGTACTTTGAAAGTGAGAAGCAGCTTTAAGTAGATTTTACGCAAACGGGACAGTGGCATTTGTTACTCTACTTACCTCCTAGAGCTGGATTCTTCTATAATATGGATAATCTTGCCAGGAAGATACAGACGAGGATACTGTGGTGGTGAATTGAGTTGGGGTTCATCCTCAAGGGTGTTGTATGAAGGTGACCGATGAACCATTAAGCTCTCCTCAGCTAGAAGTGGCTGGGTGAGGGAATCTTGGTTTCTACCATCCAGCTCAGTTGGGAAGTTATCTGGGTCTCCTCCAAAGACTTCATACCAACACCCATGCAGCAAGATCTGGTACTGAATTCAGACAGAAACAGTCAAATTGAGGTTTGGCGACTCTTCAACTACCTTATTGCAGTTGGGCACTAGCATGCACATCACCTGAAACTACAGTCAGAAGATTAAAAATGACTGCATGCACATGCTCCCCTAACTTTCTGACTGGTAAAACCTCCTTACTGGATTTTCCCCACATTAATGTCTATTTCAGCAACAGCTAACCCAAGCCACAAGTAACACGACCAAAAACATGATGTTCTTCACCAGTCAAATTACTCAGTGTGGATTCAGCTCTGCAGATGTAGGTTTTCTTGTACCTATAAATTCTAACTGTCCACTACCTTATTCTGTATTTACAACATCACCCAGGTCCTTTACATGACTCCTTATCCTGGGATTACATGGATATCCCCTGGGTACAGCAGGTTTAGCTTTAGATGCTCAGAAGTGGCAGTTTAGAATTTTTAAGCCACTCCTCTATATCTGCAGTATCACCTGCCTCACACCACAGTGATTCAGCACCTTCAAGACTCTGTTTCTTACTAACATTGAAGAGGTAAGCAAGCAACACTGTGACAGAGAAATATTTGCTTTCCAAATGAATTCTGAAGGTAAAATTTAGGTAAACCCACTACTGATACTAAATGCTAGCGAACAGGTAATTTTGGGCCTTGGAAGTTGTGCACATATATCTTCCAGGTCTTGCTGAATCTTAATTTCTGACAACACAGCTTTATAGAATAAGAGACTAAAACAAATGTCACTAAATTAAGAAACAAACACTTCTGTTCCAAACCCACATCATTAAGATCAAAAATACACACACCAATTGTCACTTCATTAAAGGTGGGGCTGAACCCAGGTAGCAATTCCCCTGACTTCAGCCAGAACTACATTTAGTTACCTTGGGTCTGTTGCAGTTTGCCACAATTCTCACTATTCGCCTCTTTAAATCCTCCATGTTGGGCATACTTAACCTGTTTGAACACAAAGAGAACAAGATGAAGCCAATCCTGCCATCCTCTGCAATCTAACACGTGCATGAAAGAGCAATTTAAAAGTATCATCTCACCTCGCCACAAGGTCCTTTCCAACAATGACTGAAACAATGAAGCGCTTTGTGTAATCTGCAAGTGATTTGCTTTAACAAAAAGAGATGCATTTTATATACACTAAAGACATGCACACTTCAGTTTTATGATCACAAATTATAATTCAATAAAAACACAATTAGGAAGCAACCGCAGCAGTATCTGCAGCCAGTTCTTCAGTACGCTTTCAGATCTACCCACTACAGATGACAGAGTAACTTCAGTGCTGATTATAATGGTATGTGTAAATGTGACAGGCCAAGGTAGATGAGTCAGGTGATCATTTCATTTCCCAAACTTTTAATTTAAACTCTAATTATACTACCTGTTAGTATACAAAGTTCAGTAGATACATTTCATTCTTTAATATTCCCCCAAGAACTCAACTGTAACTCAGGATGGAGCAAATCCAGTTCTAGTGGAGAATATAGAAACAAACTGAACAGAGAGAGTTATCATCTAACAGATCTGTCAACTACCTTGAAAACATTTTTACATCTGAGACACAGAACCAAATCATGCAAGTCTCTTACCTTAACAGTCCTCCTGGGGGAGAAAAGGCATAACACCTTAATGTCGGGAAAGAGTTCCTGAGCATGATCGCCAGTATAGAAGCTGTTCCACCACCCAAACTGTGACCAACTATCACAAGTTTATATTCCTACAGACAGAGAGAGAAGACTGAAGCATAGACACACAGAAAAAGCTATGTGTAATTTTTGTGTCAAACCAAATTATTTAGAAGACAACTTACCGGAGCAATTGTGAAAGCCTGGTTTAAAATTCCATCATTTATTAGCTTTTGATAGATGTAGTTTGCAGCTTGAGTTATTCCCTACAAGACAGCATTCAAAGTTAGAAGGATATGTCTAATTTGAAGTGTGAGACATACATACTTCAAATACAACACCATCACAAAGCAACTTCCCTTTTGCAAAGCTTATCTTCTCTTTCTTACGCTCCTGACAAAGGTCTAGTTACAACCAAATGATCTTATATGTAACAGCTAAAAAGTTTTTAGAATATGTAATAAGGACATGGAGTCTGACAAGAGGATTACAAATTCTACCCTGCAGTTCCAGAGGCAGTATATGATGCCACAACCAAGTCACTGAAATAATTTTGCAATCCAGCTCACAGAAGTTTAACTAAAGGATCCCACGTGCTCACAGATTCCTTACTGCTGAGATGATCTATCCATAGCCACAGACTGCACACACCTTATGCACAAAGCCATTCTCTAGAACATCCTCCAGTGTCAAGTCTTCACAATCTGCTGACAGATCAGTGAGAATGTCCTGTAAACAAGACAGCTTTTGTCAGGCCTCACTGCAGGGTTTCGTGGCTCATGCTCTGCTTGCCAGCACTGTCACAGGGACATCAACAGCCTGACTTACAGGTGTGTAAGCAACAGGACACAGTCCACCATAAAGCACCACCCAGGTAAATACAGCCATCACAGTCCTGATTTCAGCAAGCTGCAAACACAAGCATTACAAACACACCTCTGCTTACAGAGGAATTACCACCACCCACCCTTCACACTCTCTTCCAGTGGCATAGGAATATTACCCATCCAAGGACAGGAGAGCTTACAGCTTAAGCCTGGAAGACTCACAGCTGTGAGTGCATTATTCTTAAATGTGCCAGTGTAAGACAATTTCCTCTTGTTACTGGGAGTTCACCCATTTCTATAAAGCTGATTATTTCTATCAGATGGATGATACCTCAAAAGACAAGGTTCCTCTCACTGCAACCACAATAGCTTCTTTTTTGTGATCCAAAGCAACAAAAAATGGAATCTCATAGATCTGGAGAGGAATAAATGTAATAATTAAGGACACCAAGTTTTTGTAAGAGTAAGCATTTGTTCTCATCTTCTGAAAGCTCTCTTTCTGAGCTCTCCATTGTGTTATGGAAAGAAGATGAATTACTTTCTTATCATGTTGACGTAAGTGCCTTTTTTGCAATACTGACACAGATTTATGTCAATGATTTTATGGCTCTTCCTTTAGATTAGAAATACAAACCAAAAAGAAAAACAAAACCAGAACCAAAAGTTTCAGGGCCTGTTTTCATTTGGCTTTGATTCTCACACCTTGTAAGTGCTAAAAACAAACTAGAAACTTCACCCATTGCTTCCCCTGAATTAATCACTAAGTGTTCTTGCTGAATGTCTGTCCAGACTGGTTACCTTATTATGAAAACTGATATGAATGAAGTCTCTGTACTGCAGTCCTGTTATTCTTAGGATGGATCCAAAGTGAAAGTTATGACGATCACTGCCAGTTATATCAGAATCTGTTGTTCTATTTCTGCAACTAACAAACACACAGAAGAGAAAAACTTTTATGCTCCAGGTTTTTATGCTTCCTTCCAAGGAATCAAACTTAGCTACTTCTGTAAGAAGATTTCTGCCAGGAATCAAAAGCTCTTTTTGGTTTGGTCTCGCAATAGTACCATTAGCCTGATACAAGATGTTACCTCTGCCCACCAACCCGAGCAGCATGCCACACATTTTAAGTTCAAGGACTGGCAAACACACCATTGCTACAAGACTATCAGCAGAGCAAGCAATGCAATAAGAAAAGAATTCTTAAGACTACAGGCAAATGGCAGAAAATACAAACAACCAAAAAGGAAATTCAAAACAAGTTCTGTACATGAGGCATATATCTTGTATCCATCTTACTACGTGGTGATTTTTTTCCAAGTCATTTATATTTCAGTATGTTGCATTTCTATTTCACATTTCTAATTAAGAGAATCATGGTTACAGTCACAATTGTCAGTGGTCACTTAAATACACAGTAATCCTACACAGCATTACACATACTTCAATATGACTATAAATTTTTTTTGAGTAAAGGAAGTAAGGGGAATAAAATGGAGGCTGGAGGGACAGGTAACGTCTGCTAATGCCTTCAAGACAGGGAGAACTGTTGATACCTTTTTATTTCTATGCATACATGTGTGTCCAAAAAGCAGCTCTAAAAAGCTGCATTTTAAAACATGTTTGATTTAATTCTGATTAAAAATAATAAGCTAACCTTTTTTTCTGAGGGTGGAAAGATGCTGGAATTTTGTTTCTACGGCATCTGTGAAAGGTAACTCTACCAGTCAAGCTCATGTACTCCCAAGAGCAATATAATTTAATGCCACAAAAAATACTGCTATTGAAACTATTTTATTTCTGCTAATGCTAGCTAAATAAAGAGAAGCTATGTGTTTTAAGCTCTTGATCAAACCTACCAGTCACCATTGAGCTTACAGAGTGCAGTAAATGGGTTGGTGTATACATAGTAGGGCCAGCCGTAAGCAGCTGCAGCAAACAGCATATAGTGAGCAGCATTCTCCAGTTCAGCATCCAAATCATCTGTCTGAAAGGACACAGGGAAAGAAAAGGAAGGAGAGGAAGAAAGGTGTATTAGGCAGCCCCAGAATAAAACCTTAACACAGACTAATGGAAATGAAGCCCCAGTGAAATACACACTATCCAAAAGGAAAACCTTGAGGTCAAAGATAAAAATATAACAAAACTAAAAATAGCCACTCATATTCCAGGAAAAAGTCTATGTTTGTTTACATGGCTATGGAGCTCAGGAATCTTGAAATGCTCCCATTAAATCTGTTTCTTCCAGTACTTACACACTGATAAGCTCAATACTGAAAACAACATTCGCTCCAAGTACGTTACCTAAGGATGTCAAAAGAACAACTAAAGAGTCTCTAGCAGATCTCTTTGGCAAAACTTTTACAGCATCATTACCCATCATACTGGCTGGATTCAAAGGGAAGTTGACAGTAATGCACTGCTTGAAGTAGAATTATATACTTTTATGAAACACAGGCCAAAAGAAGGTAAAATAATTTACAAAGGCGTTTCACTATAGAAGACTAGCAAAAAGCAATTAGCAAACTGTAACCCATCATCTGCAAGCATTTTAAAGATGCTACTTTTGTTTCTTACTTTGTCTTGTTATTTGCAGCAAGCATAACTTAAATTTAAATCCAATTTAAACAGACCATAATACTAAACGACTAGCTTTTCAGTTCTATGTAAATAGTGCTAAACATGAAATTTCCTCAGTTCCCTTTCTCTCCTGGCTCTTCAACAATGATCACATGTTCAAAATTGTTCTTTTTTGCTGTTAATTCCCCACTAGTTGTGCAAAAGCAGACAAATATTTTGACTGCATACTCATCAAGATGTTTTCAGTGCATTTATTAATAATTTAAACTGTGAATTTTTATAGTAGTGTTTAATTTTCTTAAAAAAAACCCCAAAAACATAAAACGCCTTGCACTAAGAACTGCATTTCAATTTGACCTGGCACCATCTCCTAGAGTAATTACCAGAGGCTGCAAAAACCCTATCTTACCACAAGAGATGATGGAGAATGGCACAGGACTTCTTCAGGCTCTTTTGGGCAACTTTCCATTTTATCCTGCTCTTGGTGGAGCAGAGTCAAACCAGCTGCTATATCACTTGGCACCAGATCAGTGTCCTGTACAAAGAAATGAAAGAGTGCTTAAAGCCACCCCACGTCTCAGCATGGCAAAACCACCTCACAGGAAAATGCACATGGAAGTGTATTTCTTCAGTTTATACATAAATACAATTCACTCAGAGGCAATGTGCACTGAAAACACAAGTCACAGCAGCATCCAATCCCCCACTCCTTCTGTACATACTGGATATTTTCTTCAGTAATACTGATGGCAATGCTACCTACGATTTTCATCACTTAACAAAATACCAAGTAAAAGGCATTTTTTTCAGCTGAGGACACGCTCAGCCATATAGCAAGTGTTACTGATCAGCGTTCTACATCACTGTGTAGAACACTGTGTAGAACTGATCACCCTGTGTGAAAAACCCTCTACACTGAGAACAACTGAGAGGGATTTTGCACAGGAGAAGGCTGAAGGGTTTACACTGAACTATCTGGGGCAGACATCTTGCCACAGTACTCACACCCTTTACCCTATAAGCCACCAAGTAGGCTGTTGCTATAAGCCACATGCCCAAGTATGGCTTAATAAACAAGAACTGCTAGTCTTGAAATCATGGACAGATTTCAAAGTCAACACTAAACTACGACTGGCCAAGCAGTAAGTGACACAAATTTGAGCTGAATCAACATGATACAGACTCCAATTTGGCAGATGCTGTTGCCAGAAAGCAGCTTCCTGCATGTGCATGCTGTAGTCTGGCACGTGCTCAAAGTGGCTTAGAATGGGAAGACTGCCAAAACATACTGTGGGTTTCATTCTTTAACAGTCAGAAAGTAGTCAGATTATTTGTCGTAAATATGACTCCTTACTCATCATCAACAGGGAAAATGCCTAGATCTTCACAAATTGAGGAAAATAAACTCACCCTTGTTCTGACTAGACACATACCTAAGAAGAAAGAATACTCTTTTCCCACAGAGGGGAAAATTGTGTTGTATACACTGTATGAGAATCACCTTTAATTTTGAAACTGACATATTCAAAACCTGATTTGAAGGCACAGGGACCTCTGGCTGACAAAAGGCACATGTGTGTTGCAAGGTCTGCAAATTCAGTTAGTCAAAAGAGAACAAAAATAAAGCTTTCCATCTCACCGAAAAGTAGGTGCGGAAGAGCTCTGCGATACTCGTAAAAGCCACTCGATGGTCATCATCTTGAACAATGCAGCAGCACAGTAACCTGATTCTTTTTTCCCAGACCCTGGTGGCAGTGTTCTTCACATTGTACAGCAACTGCCCTGACTGACTGCTCTCCAGGTTCCGACTGACACTACTGGTGAGGTAAAATGTCTTTTTCCCCCCAAGTGGATCAAAGACAATTACAACTCCAATGATTGTAAAGATGATGATAACCCAGCTGCAAAAAAGAAGGAAGTGGGATAAAAAGGCTGTGAAACCAGATACTGACAAGAAAAACACAACTGTAGGTCTTGACAGACAGAAAACTAATTTGGGTATAAAATATTGCATGAACACCATCTGCTACTGTCTTAAGGGTGCACACTTTGTCATCAGCTTTCACTCCACCAGGCACATGAACAAGGCTGTCAGTTTATTTCACACAGGGCACCAAACTCAAAACCAGAGCCCTGTGCTTTGGAAATAGCAACCCAGAGGTGTGAAGGCTCCATTTTTCACTACCGGTGATCTACCTACTACCCTCTTCACATTTATCCAGTTTTCTACATTCGCATCTATCCCTCTTGCTCTTTCTGATCTTCAACTCTTTTCCTTTACTCTGGCCCATGCTCTCTCAAGGCGTAGCTAAAGCTTGTTTAGGGAAGGGTACCAACTCACTCTAGCTGTCCAGATTTAAAAAGTCGCCTTCTTCTACAATGAACTCTTCTATGAGAAACCATGGTAATTTACAAGATATCAAAGTCTCCCACTGCTGTAAAAGCCTTCAATAAACATGTACAAAAACCACATCAGCAGTATTTTCCATTTCATATACACTATCAAACTTGGATCTGGGGGAAGGAACCTTTACCTTGCAATAACTGTCCCCATGATGACATTTGTCACAGTCTTCTCACACTGCACGCTGCTGTCTGACACCCATACAGCTCCTACAACAGCCCAGATGAATTCAGGAAAATAGAGAAGTAGGCGAGTATAAAGTAGCTTGGGAAGTGATTTTCTTGGGCCTGGATTAGAAATTGTTCCTGAAATCACAGGGAGAATTTAGAACAAAACCTGTTTATGACCACATCTTAAGTACACAAAACCCTACCTGAATATCTGAGCTTTCCAGAAAGTATGAAATTCGACTGAAATACAAAGTATTTTCATAGTCAATGCAAAGTTATTACTGAATGCAAAGTTATTACTGAGAAAAGAAGAACAATGGGTTTACCTATGGGGTTCTTTCGATCTCCACTAATGCCTAAAACTTACTCTCTAGGCAGAACCAGATCTGCAGCAAATGTGAGGCAGCAGTGCTGTGCCCAGCATACACCAAAGTGGCATGCTTGGAGTGCTGGCTCATGTACAGTTCTTTTTGACTTCTGGTGTCTGCTTTTATTGTTATTCTGTTTAGCTTTCAGTTGCCTGAGTACTTAATTTTCAGATGCTGTTTTGCTGGGCCACAATATACTTCTGCCAGGGCACTAAATAATAAATTAATTTACATTTTTATTTAGCAGACTGAAAGTAGGACCATTACCAGCAGAAATACTTAGACTATTTTCTGTATCAGCAGCTTACTGATAACCTCTTCATTTTAGTACTCCTAGGCAATGAGAAAAGGAGGAATATTTGGTCAGCTCAGCTCCTTAAACCAGTTTGTTGATTACAGGGTAATGAGATGGTGGGTGTGTGTGCTCATGTGTAGGCAGGATAATTTGTAAAGGCTTAAACCAAAGCAGAACGAAAGCGACCAATTGTAAAGCTGTGGTTCACATCCAGTTACAAAGCTGTTTAAAAATCCCTTGATCCAGTGATAACTTATTCCCATTCCCAGGTTGTTGCCTGTAACGCAGCAGCATGGTTGCTTACTGAGACACAATCAGACAGAACTGTGATTCCTGAAAACAACTTCTTCCCTTTCCCAGCACCACAACCCAGTGTATGAGTTTTCCAGTCAGGTTCACCACTTCCATCACTAATGCCCACATCAGTGCAGTGCAAGGGGTCATGCAAGAACCACTGCTCCCAAACCCCTGCATTATAACCAGGCCAAGACATCTCACCGTTAATTTTCTTGGAAATTCAGCCTCAGAATTCTTTCATGTCTTAGTTCTAATGGCCTTGTAGCTGTACTTATATACCAAAGGAGCCTCTTTTCTCACTGCTATTTACAGTCACTTCTCCCGCCTCCTCAACTTTGATATAAATGTAAGTACCATAGCTTGGCTAATCCTCCTTTCCCTCCTCTGGAAGGCCAGGATTATCATCCACATCTCTGCTCTGTCATAGTTTCAATTCATGCTTCTTCCCGCTAAAATAATTTAAATACTTTTATTTACAGTGTGTTGTGAGAACCAATATATTAGAAATGGTGGAGTCTTGTCTGTTACTGCAGAGACCACACACATATTTTGAATTAATCTCACATTACTTTGATAATGAGCTGGCTCGCCAGGAAGAAAAGCTCCCTGCCAGTTTTTACCTCAAAATGAACCATTTCTACAAATGACTAAAGTTGCACTTCAGTCCTTACTCTTCACTTACTTGGAGTGAGTGTTTAGCCATTCACTTCAAGCTGTAAGTTGTGTTCTATTTAACAGTACTTACTGAGTTACTTGTACTATGACAAGTCACACAGATTCCTATCCTATGTGTTTTCCCCCACGTTTCACTGCAGCTTCTGATCTTTAACAAGTCATGAAAATAAGTGCCTATGACATTTTGGATGAGAAAATTATTTTGGATAATTTCCCCTGAATGCCTGTTGGAGAGGCTGAATGGTGTTCTGTCTGAGGTCATGTATTAATGGTGAATGCAAAGGACGGTGCTTTGATGACAGTGAATGTATCACCATTAACTACACTAACCTGTTGTGTCCAGTTACTTTAGATTCCTGACTAACAGAGGCAAACTGTTACAGCAAATACATTGATACTGACAGTTTCTCAAGTTTGACTACCATTAAAGCACCTGAATTTTATTTCATTTTTAATGTCAACTACAGATTAAAAAAGCATACATGTTACAATTCTACTACATTTATATAAACTATTATTAACTATTTACCTTGCATACTGACGTATACAAGAGCAGATAACGCACATATTATAGCAGCCAGGAGAAAGAGGAGGACAAGCAAGTAGCTGTGCAGCAATCCTCCCCCGGGACAGTTAAACCGCCCCTTGTGAACAGCATAAAGAGCAAGAATTCCAATCCACCTACAGGAAAGTGAGATAACAGAGTTATAGTTGGAACCGCACACACTGCACAGCGATCACCTGATGAAGTCTTCATCTTGATGACAGC
The DNA here is from genome assembly GCA_002631895.1 of Agapornis roseicollis. Classification (NCBI taxonomy): domain Eukaryota; kingdom Metazoa; phylum Chordata; class Aves; order Psittaciformes; family Psittacidae; genus Agapornis; species Agapornis roseicollis. The sequence goes on from NDXB01016762.1 coordinate 78,680, forward strand.
ATCCCACAAAGATTAACAGAAAGGGAGTTGTTACATTAGGAATCTGTCGGGATGAAAGCCCTAAAGGGATGCTCAGCAACTGCAACTGAGCAGAAGTCGCTGCAGACCGAGAAACACACTCTCCGTGATGCGCTACTCACTGCCGCAGGTCCCAGAGAACCTGGGCTGATCTCGACAAAGGAAGGAACCGCCGTATGAGCTCTGGCAGGACGAAACCACGTTCATACCAGTCACGGGTTAAACACAACCCAGCGGTTACGGTTCCGCGCACAGCGCACCCGCGGTAACGCAGCGCTGGGCCGTTACGTCAGCCCAGGGACTCTACCCCCAGGCGCCGCGTCCTCCGCGCCGAGCCACGCCGCAGGGGACAGAGACAACGCTGCAGCTGAGGGCCCAACGCCGCCGCCACCACCGGGCCTCAGGCGGAGGAGCCTGCAGCGGGGAAGCGGCCGACAAGCGGCCACAGAGGCTGCCCCGGCCGCCTTACCACAGCAACCTGACGAAGAGCTCGAAGGCCCCTGGGAGGACGAAGTCGTCGCTGCCGATGGCCCAGCGCCTGCCGAACACCACCAGCCCCGGCATCCCGCCGCCGCCTCAGGGCCACCCGAGCACCGTAGCCGGCCCCTCACCCGCGGCCCGCCAGGCCTGACCCTCCCGCAGGCCACACCGCCCCTTCGGGGCAAGCGCGACCACACGAGCGAGCGACGTCACGACGTACCGCGCGGCGCCCCACGTTGACCGGCGGACGCACCCCACCTGAAACTCGATTGGGCCAAGCTGCGCATGCGCTTGAGGAGGACCCGCCTTTCCCGCCACCAGCCCCGCCCGCGGCGCATGTGCAGAGCGCCCGGAGGGCCCGGCCGGGCGCGGCAGTGTGGGGGCGGACGTGTTGGGCCGTGAGGGATTAACCCGGTGCCGAGCTCCGACACACCCGCAGGCTGCACCTCCACCACCGCGGGGCCCAAGGTCAGGGAGCTGGGCGGCCTTAGAGGCCCTGCTGCCTTCTCCCTCACGCTTCTTCCGCAATGGTGAGCACGTACAGGGTGGTGAGGACAGCGGGGCTGAATTAAAGTACAAAGACAACAGTGTGGAAGAAAATAACCTACCGTGATCCTGAAGGGTTCTCTCACGCTAACAGGCACTTACCTCGTATAGCCCTCTGGCTACAGCTCAGATCAAGCTCTTGTATTTCAGCACAGGGACAGACCTCGGTTTCAAGCAACTCCAAACAGCGAGACACTGGTATCTCCAAGCTACAAAGGAACTACAGCACCTTGGCATACACACTCTACCAATAAAATACCACTATTCAAATGTGGGGTGTGGATAACCATCACTAATTACAGGAATAATGATGGTAAACAAGTTACAGAATCTAAATGATTTATTGAAAATAAAACCACAAAAAATATCCGCTTCACCCGCACCAGGCTGGAGCTTAAGCTATTACAAGACAGTGTCCATCGCTTCATCCTATGACAATGCCCCTCACAGCCAAAGAATTCATACTTCAATATAGCAAACACTGACATTAAGCAGCTCATCCCTGCTGCAATTTCTCATCTCAGTCCAACAGGAAACTTCAATTCACAAATATATGTATAAAAAAAAAGACTCCAAAACATTTTCACCATTTCATAAAGTGTTTATTGAGGATGGTAACACAGGATAAATCATGCAACAGCTCAGTAAAAAAAGGGAATCATTTAAAGGATAAAGAATGGAAACTGGTGCTGCTGATTTTGAGAAGTCTATAAAAAAAATTATTAATTGTCCAAAAGTGACATCAAAAACCACGTGAAGCTGAACATGGAAGTTGCTTATAAAGCATTCATTAAAAAGAAAATGTAGATACTGTTTAAAATGATCACCTACAGATTACTGTAATCAGCAACTTATAAGTCTCCCGTTTGTATAGCTGTAATGGTGTAGCCGGGCTGCACGTCTCAGATGTTTAACCTTCTGTTCCTGAACAAAGAGCACAGTCACATTTGCCACTGAGCAACACAACCCCATCTCTTATCCTTCATGACCTGTGCTGTCGAGTGCATTCATTATTGGGACAGCCTTCCCAAAGATCATGGCGAAACAGGAACGGGTCCCATCCTTGTGGTCTCCAGAGATTTCCTTACTGCCCTCTTGCCATCAGCCTGTTTCAGGAGGGGAACAACCAGAAAATGGGACTGCTCCCCTTCTGGCACCAACATTTATTTTAAATAAGGAACCCCATGTCAGCAGATGGCACAAAGACTGGGCACCAGCACATCACATCAACATCGGTGGTTTCAGATTTAGAGTTGACATATATTCACCTTTTGGAAAAAAATAAATATAGTGGAATGAAAACTGAATCAAAGGGAAAGAACAAATGACTACCATCCATCAAGGATGCACACACCTGTGCAATGGAGACAAAAAAAAAAACAAAAACCCCCAGTCATTTCAAAGAAATTCTTGAAAA
>NDXB01016762.1:81258-98745 GCA_002631895.1 Agapornis roseicollis
AAAAAAAAAAAAAAAAAAAAAATAAAAAAAAAAAAAAAAAAAAAAAAAAAAAAGAAAGAAAAAAAGAAATTAAAAAAAAAAACTTTGCACTTGTTCCTGGTCATAAACAATCTCACAAAAATCTCACTTTTGGAACTATCCCAATTGAAACCATACACTGAATTTATTAATACAGTATAAGTTTCTTCATGTAAAAAATCTTTATACATAGTAATAAAAAAGATAAAGGCAAGATGCATCAAACAGAAATCTGCTGGTTGTTTTTCCTCCGTTCTTACAGAGCCGCTGATGACTACCTGCACTAGAAAGAGCTGTGTTTCTGACTTTCTGTCTCAAGCATCTTCGCCTTTGCTTGTGATAAGGATTGTTCTGTCCAAGCATCCAAAAGGACAGATGCTGGTGATGTTTTTTTGGCACTTACGCTGGCAAACTGAGCTTCTTTCCCTTGAGTACTGTAAGGAAAAGTAGGAAAGAGTTATCACACCAAAGATATAACCTCGAAGCACACAATATTAAAGCTTCAAAGGGACCAAAACCTGTCACACAGAGTCACTTCATTACAAATTGGGTACACTGCAGACAGTCCTCCCAAGCTTACCTCTCCCTCTTCAATACATACTAGTAAAATATTCCAATCCTGCCCTGTAATGTAGCACCCTGAATTGTCATTCTGCATCCCCAGAGCACATACTAGCCTATGACCCTGGTTTCTTGAGAGCTAACCGAAGTAACACAGCCCCCCACAGTTTTGCAGTTGTATGATGGAAGTTGGAACGCAAATAAGGGCAGGATAATTAACACATCCAGCAGAAATGACAGCTTCTACACTTACAGAGAAACATCCAAGCCCTTTTGAGCTCTTTAAGGTATTTAAGACCCCAAGCAAGGATTCTGTAAGCGTGGAAATCTGCACAAAACAGGAAATGTCCCCTGGAGCAGGATGAGGATCACGCTTATCGATGGAAGACAACAGCAACATGTATTTAGCCATACTTAAACTTGTCAATTAAGTACATCAGACCATTTGTACATTTATATTCTATCCATATTCACATACAGCCCTCAAAAATGCGCCATAGTAGCAGAAAGTGTACTTATCCCAGAGATTTCAGCAGTAATTTGCACACAGAATTACCATCCTAGTAATGTCGATACATCAGATCTCTACAAACATGTTAACTGCTACATTCCACAACTTGAAGCTAGAAGTTATTACACTACTTACCTTTTGTAACATACAAATAGAAGAAGTCACAGTAAAGAACGGTCTGGACCACACCAGCAACAACGGCTATGAGGTCAAAAAATCCCTCAAAATAGTAGCGCCAAATCCAGTTGACTAAGTACAAGGCACGGTACAGACCCAAGAAGAAAAGATAGTGAGTAGTGATGGTCTCTGCTTCCCCAGTTTTGCTGATCATAAAAAGTTGAGGGAGAATAGCAACTGATTCAAGATAGATGGAGAAGGTCCACAGTATCTGAAAAGAAAACAAAACCAAGCCACAGTTATATTCAACTGTCTCACTGATAACAGAAGCACAGAAGATATTTGACTTGGTTTGACTCTTCACCCTCTAATAGTATTACAAACAGGTACAGTATTTTGGCAAACTATCCTTCCTGGTAGAGGAAAAACTAAGTGAAAGCTTCATAATTAACCATGGGATGGTACTAGGGAACAACTTTCTTGGCAGGCAACACTCTCCAAACAAGCTGTCTAGCATGCTGGTAGGTACGGGTTTACTCAGGAGGAAACTTATGTGCATCCATCAGTTCAGGATTCACAGTACCATCAAATACAGCTTGCAGAGCTGGTGCTGTGAAATGCCACAGGGAAGACCATGAAGTTCCACTCCCACCCCCCGCCATGTTCTTCTGACTTTTTTAATCTGTTGGTTTAAAGAACAAGTTAATACAAAACAAAATTTAAAATAATGTCTCCAAGTGTTGTGATTAAAATTCCTTTACTTCCCAGTAAAATCATTCAACTCTAACATATATAAAAATGCAGCTCAGTCCACTTAAAATAAACATCTGAAGTTATTCTCTATTCTGTGGGGAGAACTACCTGTTTGAACTCTAGAATTACATTTTTAATGAAATTTTTCTGACAGGAAAACACAGAGCTGCATTTCAAATACACACAATTCCAATACTCCAGACTATTTCAATTCTACAAAATTTAAGTGTAATAATTCCTTTTGTTTTCACCAGATGGCATCAACTATCCATAAACTGCAGCCTTGGGTGTTTCTTTACCAAACAACAAAAGGACACTTTTGTATTATTACAGCCATCAGTGCACTGGGAAAAAGATAGTTTTCTCCTTAATGAAATGATCAATGTTGGTAATCATGCTAGTCACCTGAAGTGCCTTAAATCTTCACTGAAACTCACACTGTAAAGATGCATTAAGGTAACAGGAGTAGCCTGAACCTACTTCATGTAGACATCTTTTAGGCATTCCTCAATCAGCCTAAAAATGTTAATGTTTTAAATTCTTCAGAGAAAACTGCATAACCTCCCACCCACAATCAGCTTACCTCCAGAGGAGAGAAGTCATGATTGACAAGAAATGAGAGTCCACCAACAGGAACTATCAGAAACTCCACTCTGAATGTGTCATGATTTCCATCATAGGTGGCCTTAAATTTCATGTAGATCAGATACACAGTGGCATACGAGCAAGCAATGTAGATAAGCTAAAGAGCAAGGAAAGAAAGAACAAAACAATCTACAGAGGTTCTAGAATTAGATCAAATAAAGATATTCCCAGGCACTAAGAGGACTAAACACTGTCATCTTCGGTTTGTTGTACTGCTTGTTTACATGCTTTTGCAGTTCCAGGCTGTGTGGTGGTATTTAACTTTTCTCAGCAGAGTAATAATTCAAAACAATGATTCTGGGGTTCTACTGATGTTGTTGCTTTAAAATCATTCAAAAAGCTGGGGAATGCTGTGGCTCCTGTGTGGCAATTAAAACCCCATTCAGCAAGCCCCATTTAGATACAGGCATTTAATATATCACAAGTTAGCTGATTTGATCTAGATCTTTTAACACTCTAAAATCTGAAGAGGGGTAAATGGACACTGTTCTCCATCAGACAGCAGGTCACAAAACCTGCAAAACTAACAGACTGATAGAAGCATCAAACCAGAATTCAGTTTCCATTTCAGCTGTTGTCTGATGTTATCATTTTTAGCTGCTATGGTACAGTAGACTTCATAGTTATTCCCCATGGAATAGGTAAATAGCCTTATTTTACAGATGAGAAAATACGATCAGAGAAAATACATGGCTTTCTGAAGGTCAAGATGTCACATCATCAAGATCAAGCTCACATTGTCCTGGAGACAATATAGTACAGTAGACTAGACAAACAGTTTAGCTCCTGCCTCTGTTTCATCACAAAGATCAAATACTCAAATGCTTAGAGTGACAGAGCACTGGAACAGGTTGCCCAGGGGGGTTGTGGAGTCTCCTACATTGGAGATATTCAAGGCCCGCCTGGACAAGTTCCTGTGTGATGTAATTTAGGTTACCCTGCTGTCACAGGTGGGTTGGACTAGATGAGCTTTCGAGGTCCCTTCCAACCCTTAGGATTCTGTGATTCTGTGATACTCCAAACCATTCATCACATTAAATATAGGTTCCTTAAAAGCGAAAAATAAAAAGAATAAAACCTCCTCAGTTTGTAGATGCTACTGATCACTTAAAGCAGTGCTCACACATATAGAATGCTACATTAAGAAATTCAGAATCCAATGACTCTTTACTATGCTAGCACCTTGGCTGACTAGAGATAAAGGACCATAGAACAGGAAATCAGATACAGGGAACCCCTACTACAGATATAAACTAATCATAATTGATATGGGCAGAGATGACACTAATAAAGCTTGAATGAACCCCAACTTTTTACTGAAGAGTTCTTCACAAGAATTATAGCATGGTTTGGGACTCTCAAAGAGTTTTCATTTGTAAAGATACTGTAACAAAAGAATGGTAGAAAAGGAGTGTACAGTGCACCAGCAAACATGTATCCATTCAGATACGGGCAGCTTGAAAAAGAAACTGTAACATACGGACAACTACAAATCACAAAACATAATCTGCAGGCCCTTAAAAAGGTATACCAACCAGGGTATTTCTGGATGTGTTTCTGGAACACAGTACAGCCAGACAAATACAGCAAGTTGGCACCTGTAGTTCAATATTGTTCTAAAAAAACTGAATAAAATCTTACAGAAACTAATTTTCTTGCTGCAAACTACAGCATTTTCCTCAAATTAGAAAGTACATCTAGGTGTTGTCTGGGTAAACTTATTTGTGTAGTAGTTCCTATTCTCTGCAACTGTGTAATGTTACATACTCCTAAATATATGTGGATAGAACAAGAAACTGCATTGGGACACTCAAGCAGCTTTGTTTTAGCAGTACAGTAATGGGCTAATAACTAACAGTCTCTCTAAACAGAGATCTTTGAAACTGTAATAGAGGCTTTCATTTTGCCAGTTAATGCTGGATTTGAACAGAGGACCACTCTTTCATTACTGGAAAGACTCAGTTTAGCATGAAGTTGAGTATCACAAGTATAAGTTCCCATATTCATTCCTTTTCTGGAAAGGAGGGCTGCAGAAAAAAAGCTATGGTCATGACCCTGAATCACCACCAGTAAATAAACTGCAAAAACTGCTGTTCCTTTGGTGCACCTAACATGTTTTTCAATATTGTCAGATTATTGGGGAAATATGTTTGTGTTTTGAGAATAATTAATCCACAGCTCTTTATCTAGACTGTTAATATTAAAACTTAAGCATACAAGTTTAACTTGTTAGAAGACAACAGCATGTTTAAGATCTAGAAGTTTATTATACAGCATTATTTCCCTAATTCTTCAGTACATTTTGCATTATTAAGTATCCAGTCTTTGCTCTTTGCAAAGTCTGCTATGCTCTGAACTGAACTGGAAGAACATCAGAAAAATTTCAAGAGTAAGGGAACCAGATTAAAAAGGTGTCTGCTCTGGTGCCACAAACACATTGTACCCTCCCAGTCAACAGCTTTATTTTCTTGTACTCAGCATGAGGAATTGCAGGAATAAATAAAACCAACTTTGGGCTCACTAACATTCACTGAGCAAGTGAACAGGGTATAATCTGATGAAAGCTACATTCCTAAAAGTGTGCTCCTGACAACTTTTGATCAGCCTCTGACCAGACACTGGCTATAATTCTGGCAATGTATCTGCAATACCAATTCACCTTGTAGTGGATAAAAAATTATTTACTTAATCTCTAACATCTCAATTGAGAAATACAATTTATTTCAACCCTTTTTCCAACAGTTTTTATGTTCAATAACAGAAATGGCATTTGTTCAAAATGTCAGTCCCCACACAAACACTCTTTTAAAACTGCATGTAGCATAGAGAAAAAGTAGAGGTTTTACTCTGTCTTCCCCGTTCTTTATCCCAAGCCCATCTAGAACTTACTCTGTAATAACTACGCAGTGGGCCATTTAAACAGTCTGTTATTTGTGAAATTATGCAGTCTGCATGCAACATTACTAGCTTTTCTAGCTCTTCAGTATACTCTACCTTCATAGATGTGTTATACAATGAAATGAATGAAGTGAAGAGGTCCAGATAACGGGTAGTGAAGACCAGTGCAAACAGAAGCTGGCTTTTCCCAGAAATACCTAAAGTGATAAAGGAAATAATTAATTATTAAAAAAATGATGATGTGCTTAAAACCCCTTGATGCCCAGGATGAGAAAGACTATATCCTTTATTTCTAAGCACGTTGATTACAAAATTAGGATAAAATCCAGGCTTCCAAGCTGTAGAAATGGAACTGTTAAGTTCTTATCTCTTGGTAGCATGAATGTAAGTTACCTTGTACTGAAAGAGGTGCTAGCACTACACAAGGCTTAGAATTTACAGCAGATAGCTTGCAGCTAGTATTTCTGGAGATTACACTACCTGTTCCACATTATCACTGGGCACTAACTATGCAACAAGGCTGCTTTAGCTTGCAATTCTCAGAGTGCTGTCGCATGCCTCAGATTTCCCCTATTCAGATGCTCAATAGTTGGAAATGTACAAGAGCAACATATACTACAGACGCAGTGATAATCAGAAAGTATGCTACCGCCAATTACTTGATTTTAAAGAAATAAATCTATTTTAATACATAATGTAATTCAATTCAGAAACTTAACAGACCACACAGTGGGGAAAAAATACTATCAGTCAAACCCAGATGTTACTATGTACTATTACAAAACAAAAAATGAGTAGTGAGCTAAAATGACAGACAGTTGCATCTCCAAAGCAACTTTCAATTTTAGGCAAAGGCCCATGAGTCAAAACATCTGTTTGTACTTTACTTCAGCCATTACAGCAGTTAGAAGCATAAAAGCTTTGCACAATCAGTCACTAAAAGCAGCTGAAAACCCAGGCGATAACACCGATGTGGTAGTGCCTCACAGCAGGGGGACAAACAACCTAGCCTGTGCCTCTATCTTGTTACTCCAATTATTCTTGGTTTCAGTCATCCAGGGTGAAAATATTTGAATCTGTTCAGCTAGGCATGCAGATATTGTTCACAAAACAAGAGGGGGAAATATTCTGTGAGAGAGGGTTATGATGCAAGGCTGAAAATCCTTGTCCCTTTATAAAGGTATTTCTGAGATTGGCTTTTATTAACAGTGATATAAAACAATTAGCAAAAAGGCTCTCTGCCATGGTTACTGAATTCTTTTCTCACCCAGTTTAAGAAACACTGAATAAGCTGCCCAGAGGAAGGGACTTCATGTTTATACATAAAGTACAGGAATGGCTGAAGCAGTAACAATTAAAAAGAGGTTTTGCTTGCAATTTTCATATGTGAACTGTCTACACGGTGAGCCTAATGTACTACCCTCCAGAACCATGCAACTGCCCGTAAGCAACTGATGTACAGGAAACAGCAAATGCCTCAGAACCTATAGTTATAGACTAAAATTGTCAAACAGAAGTTGTGAGTATTAAATAAAACCAACAACAAAACACCCACAAACAAACTGCTTCCCAATGTTTAGAAAAAATAAAAAGTAAAAATCCCAAAACATTTCTGGAACCAGAACTACCCAGCAAAGGCAGCTGAAGCAGCACTCCCCACTGCATCCCAGCTGTGCTTGCTGGCCTTACAGCTCCTAACAGTGCCCTGCTCTCACACCAATAAAACCTCTCAGCAAGTAACCGACGCTGTCCTAATGCCAAAACCTACAGGACAAAGAAATCTGCCACACGGATTACAGTACAGTATCACACATCAGCATATAGTTAAATTATATATACTGTAAATAAAATTTATCTAGTTAAAATATATGTTACATACTTCAGCATGCTATTTTCTTTTAGTAAATAGACAAAATATACATTAATTATTGATTATGGCTATAAATTTGGATCTGGATGTACTCTCATGTAAATAAATACACATAGCATACCTGACAAATTCCTCTAAGCCACTGCCAGCCTTTCCTCCCCACCAACCCAAAAGTTGTGAATTTTATTATTTTCAGTATTTTCACTGAACTTTCAAATGTTCCTGAAACACACCCTCAAGCCAAGTTTCAACTGATTGTCAAGTTAAGAAGGCTAGACTAGGAGAGGTACAAAGTTTAAACCAAAGACAGGCAAACCGGGAGAAAGTAACATCTATACCACTAGCAAAAACAGGCAGAGGGAAGAGGTAAACACTCTGCTTTATGAATTTATGAAACTTTAAGCATTACATTAGCATACATGCCACAGTGCTGACTGGCTCATGGCTGGCAACTGCATTATACAGAGACTACACTGCTGTTATTCTCATCCTTCTCCATTTTCTTTTACTCCCACAAACATAGTCCTTGAGCTAAACAAACACATTTTTATTTCTTCTTCTCAAGCTCTGGGCTTACATGTTGAAAAGCCAAACCTCTCAGTTCTCACACACAGAAAAAACTCCTTCAACTTCTGCACCTTGGCTTGGCTAAAAGCAACAGCCTGAAACTTGAATTCAAAAGCTCAGCAGGTTTCACCAGCCAGGGAGGAGGGCAGAGCTGAAATCGTGCTACTTTCTCATCAACTTCAGTTTGCCATTGTGAGTTAGGGAAAGAGCAACAGGCAGCAGCAGAGGCATTCAGTCAGCCTGGCTCACAGCCAGTACTGTGCACGCTACTTACCAACTATGAACTGCGTATCACAGTATGTGCATATCACATATGCAGCGTGCATATCACAACCATAAAATTCAGAAACAAAAGTCTTCCTAAGGAAAGCCAGTCCATACTTTGTCATGGGAACTTCACAGACTTTTTGAATTATATGGCTTAAAAAAAAAGTAGTTTTGTTCAACATGAAGTCTGCGTCAGTCACACACAGAACCACAGCTTCTTTGGTTCTAATAAAATGCTAACACCAAGAATCCTGTAATTTCAATTAAAAAAACCCCAAACCTATTTTTTTTTGTTGTTTTCTAAACACAGATTTGTCAGTTAGAAAGGCAAAATTTTCCTTCAAAGAGACAGAAGATTCCAAACCTACCTATAGCAGCATTTTTGGAGAAAATACAGACAAATTGGCAGCAGCCTATTCAAGGTACTATAAAGTCTTCAACATAGCATATTATCTGGCCTATCACAAACAAAACTATGAGACAGCTACACTAATAAGCAAAAGCATTACAGATTTACTATATATGCTACTGTTTAAGTGTTCGGCACCTAATTTGACAGCCTTGCAACCTGCAGGTCACCTTTAACACTTGCTTTTAACGTTTGACAACTGACACCGAGAAAAGCAAATCAATTTTCAGGCAGTAATTCACACTGCAAACAATCTAATTTGACTTGGAATGGATCAGAAAATACAGTTTGAACACGACGATGTGTGAAAGCACAAGATTCAAGTCTCCTGAATTTCCTAATTAGGACATGAAGTCAATAATGGAGTTACCTGCTACATTCTCCACAGCTCCTAGTAATTACTTCTGAGCTGTTATTTGGAGTGGCAAACATTTTTCCAAATTTAGAATTTGGAAACAGAAATAAGCAGTCAGGCAAAAAAATGTTTCCTTGCCAGCTCTGAAATCATGACTTGATTTGCTTTCCCTTTGTTCTCTTTTTAACATATCGACTAAATTAGGAAAAAAAAATAGTTAAGTCTGTCAAACACTGAAAACACAGACTACTTCATATTGCAGATTTTTCTGGCCTCACCTATTTTCCTCCCTTAGAGGAGTCACTTCTTAGGAAAGAAAATGGGGGCTGGTGTCTTCAGAAAACAGCAGGTTGCAGCAGAGGTACACAGGCTGTCTCACTCTCATTTCCAGCTGCTTTTACAGGCCTCTAAGCTCCTCTTGGAACAAAGGCCTCAGACACAGATGCAACCAGACCAGAGGAGTCAGCACCATGTGGTTTGCCAGCTCTTCATGGATCACAGCCTGCAGTTTAGCAATCAGTCAGAAGCCTTTATTTATGCCCTAAGCTTTCACTGCTTCAGAAGTGCACAGTTAAAGTAGCAGCTGGTTTGTCCATGTTTCCTTAGTCCCCAGAAACCGTAAGTTTGTTCCAATATCCATGCAATGTAAAGGGATCACAGAAAGCCCTCTTATAGGAGGCATTTAGCAGCTGCTCAACATTAACTGGTAACTATTTAGGGTTTACTGTTGCATAAAAATGTACTTTATGCAAATACATATTTATGAAATTTTTATTGGTAGAAACCACAACTGACAAAAGCCACTATAAGGAAGAGTATGGAGCCCTAAAAATAAAATCCCATTCTCCTCTGAGGTGCTCTTCTTCTAGACAAACTTGTTAGGCCTCTTAGGAATAACATGGATCTGGATTTACTCCTAAAGACTCCGGCAGACACCAAAAAAACAATCCCAGACAAACACATCCCGTCTTTTTTTTTTTTTTTTTCCCAGGAAAACGAATGAATGAGATGTTTTCTACTGAAAGAGCCCATGCACGTACATTTGTATTCATGGGTTCTGGGTAACGAAAGCAGTCCGAAGAAAATGACTGGTCTAGATCTACTTTCTTATTAATAAAACCCTAGTAATGGAGACCCTCAATCACAGCTGACTTAAGGAAAACATCAGCTCACTTTCAAAACAGAAAGATGGAACCATGTTACACTGTATGATACTGTGTAAATAAGCCCCTGTCCAAAGGTCATTTAATCTCATGGCCACTTAAGAATCTCTTAGCTAAAACCCTATTTGAAATTCAGCCTTTTATTAGAATTTCTCATTTCCCTTCTTTAGGCAGCAAGAGATACTTAGTTTTTAGATCACTAACTCTGTTGATTGTAATTTTGACTATATATCTCAAGTAAAGTGGAGGACAAAATTCCAGGGAAGAGTTGAGGAAGGCCAGGTCCAACTCCTGCCAGATCCAGGCAGAAGCTCCATCAGAACTTGAGCCTGTGAAGTTCATTAAGAAGGGGCTCTTGCACTCCATAACCTCAGAAACAACAGTTCTGCACTACTAATGCAAAGCTGGAGCTCTTTTACAACGTTAACAAGAATTTTTACTTTGCATTTAAAGCCAAAGCTATTAATTAACTATTTTTTCTTTTGCACTATCAAGCGATTAACAGAAAGTGACTTGACATGAAAATATACAGCACCTGTACTTCCTCTCACCTGTAGTGCAAATCTCTTTCACTTCCCCATTCTCAGTTCTCTCAGGCTGCAGCTTACACTAATTCTTCACGCTTTTAAGACTTTACAGATACATCTGTTCAGCAGTGTTAACTCAGTATTTGAACAGCATTCCACATCAACACATGGCAAACCAATTTCAAGAATAATCACTCTTACTAATGAAGTAGAAGCTCATTTCTTCAAAGCCAAGCTCACAGTCACACCCCAGTCCGCTGCAGAACTGGCATTTCCAGGGTCGGTGGCCTGATCCACGTATCACACAGAGCACCGAAATACCCATTTTTAAATACAACAACTCCTAGTTTTCTGACAGAAAGCACCTATGCTGCAGTCAGAACTGCCTGCAATTCCCTCCAACCACCACACCGTACGTACACTAGAAGCGAAAACCACATCACACGGACTGGGAGCAAGCAGGTACAGAACCCAGGAGGAAGAAGCGTTCCTCACCCGGGCGGGCTGGCGGAGGAGCTGCGGGAGGGGAGCTTCCCCCCTGCAACCGGCCCGGAGGGCGGCCGGGACCCAGCTCGCTCCCCGCCACTCCTCTGCCGCTGCTGCCACGTCAGACCAGGCCGGGATCTCGACTGGGAGCCTGCTCCCTCCAGTCTGGAGCCTCTCTCCTACAGCCTCCCGCTGCAGCCGGTGATACGAGCCGGAAAACACCCCAGAAGCCTTAAACAACTGCATGAATCCCAGTTTAACTCTCACTGCAGCGAGAGCGGGAAACAAAAGGGAAGAAGAGGGCGCGTTAGTCAGCAAGTGAACGCAAACCAGTGCATGGAGGGAAAGGAGAGGACGAGGAAAACTTCAGGATCTGCAAACTGCAAGTCAGCTTCTCCCAACGCTGCACCAAAACCAGCCTTCACGCATCGGAGCGGCGCTTAAAGCTGCCGAGCAAGCAGGCAGACGGAATGCTGTGTACTGTCAGGAAAGGCGAGAAAATAAGCTCCGTCTCCCTTCGCTATAGCTGCCGGCACGGGGAGGGGAGGCAGTCAGGGAGGCAGGCGGGCTGCCCGCCCCGCGGGGGATGCATTCCTCTTCCCTCCCCCCCCCCAGCCTGCCTCCCCATTCATTCGCTCGCCGCCGGGCAGTTACATAAGGAAGAAGAGACCCTCCCGGGCACAGCCGAGATGGTGGTGCCCAGGGCTTAAAGTCCAAATAACAGCAACCGCTAAACCCATAACAACATACAGCCCCACCAGTGCACCCCCACGCCGGAGAGGGGAATGCGGCTCTCCTTCCCTCCCCCTCGGGCGGCCCACCCGCTTTTCTCAGCCGTGGCTCGACGGGGGCCGGGTTAGGAGGGAGGTCGGTCAGGACGAGGGCTGAAGCCCCCTTTGACCTGCGCCGAGCGATCATTCCTTTTTCACCTGCCCGGAGCCAATTCTACCCTCCCGCCCTGGGAGCCGTCAGGAGGAAACCACCACCCTCCCCCTCCCTCCTCTCCCCGTTTTACCACAGCCGCTTGCCAGGCAAGTAGGACAGGCGGGACCCGGTCCCCGCCGCCCCCAGCCGCTCCGGAGCCGTCCCTAAAGGGCGGCAGAGGCGATTGAAGCGCGCACACACACACACACCCCGCGTCGCCGAGCCGATCGCACCCAGCCCCCAGTGAGGCTCCCTTCAGGCACCGCGGCCCGGAGCTGCCCGGCCCGCCCCGCGGCCTGCCGCACGCACCCGCGCAGGAGCGGCTCTTCCATATCTTGAGCAGCAGGATGATGATGGCCGCCAGGTGGGACAGGTCCCCGGTGAGGCGGAAGATGTTCATGGCGGCAGAGGCGGCAGCGCAGCCCGGAGCCGGGGAGCGAAGATGGCGTGCTCAGCGGGCACCGAGCGACGTGGCCCGGGGACGTGGCCAGACAGCCGCCGCTCCCGGTGCACCCTGGGAACGAGAGGGGCGGCCCCAGCGGCGGAGGGGCGGGGTCGCTGCCCACCGCGGTGCGGGGCGGTAGGGCTGGAGGCTGGCACTCTCCCGCCCCACCGGGGCATGGACATGCACGGTGCCGCTGGCTGCCCGCAGGCCCCTTCCCGGGGCTGCGAGGTAGCTGCACTGCCAGGCTGGGCCCGGGGTCGGCGGGGCCTGGCTCCCTGTCGGTCTCGAGTCCTTCCTGCAGGTCATAGAATCATAGTCAGCTAGGTTGGAAAGGATCAACAGTTAGGATCATCAATTCCAACTATTCCCCAGCACTGCCAAGTCCACTCCTAAACCATGACACTAAGGGCCTTACCTACACGATTTGTGAACTCTTCCAGGGACAGGGATTCCAACACTGCCCTGGGCAGCCTGTTCCAATGCCTAGTCATCCTTTTGGTGTAGAAATCATTCCTAATATCCAGTTTCAACCTGCCCTGGTGCAGCTTTGAGGCTGTTTCCTCTTATCCCATTGCTTGTTACTTGAGAGAAGAGTAACAAGGACCCCCACCTCACTACAACCTCCTTTCAGGTAGTTGTAGAGAGCTATAACGTCATCCCTGAGCCTTCTCAAGAATAAACACCAGTTCCCCCAGCTGTTCCACATCAGACTTGTACTCCAGACCTTCCACCAGCTTCACTTACCTTTTCTGGACCCGCTCCAGTACCATATCTCATCTCATGAATCCTGCATGGAGCAGGGAGTGGGCCTCAGCCTCTCTTTTACCTCCAACTCTTTAGCTGCTTTGATAACTGGCAGTGAGCAGAGTGCAGCCCTGTGGCTGGGAGCAGCTCTTGCTCTAGCTCCTGGCTTTGGCAGAGAACTGGCAGTGAATGGGGAGAAAGGGCTGCATAACCCAGCTGAGCAGTCGGTATTTAACAGTAGTTGTCATGTTTGCTGACAACGAGGTATTGACTTGATTCGTGGTTAGTAGCCCACGAGAGTATGCACATCTTCCATGGGATAACATAGCCATTGTTCCTTGAAGCAGTAAGGCTTTGCGAGTTACAGTGATGCCTGTTTGCAGCCCTGAATCCCTATACCTGAAGAAGAGCATCAAAGAATTATCTACCTGCTCTTGAGCAGCATTCCAGTAACTCCCAATGTTCTCTTGAAAAAAAAAAACCAAAACAAACAATCAAACCAGCAACAAAGCAAGCTGGAAATAGCTCTACAGGAACAGGATTTCCAGTGACTGTGGAAAGCAGGCAAGAGGTGATCCCAGCTGAACAGTGCTGCTTTGCTTTTTTATAGCATTTCAGAAAGGGTAAGTTATTTCTTAAAAATGTCTTGGTTTACACTATTTCCTCAAACAGGGCATTATATAATGTAAGGAATTTACTGTTAGAAAACAATGAGTACAGAACTATGTACAGAGAATTTCCCACAGCAGAAAGTTATGTATTGTTTGAAGACTTATGAAAAGGATCCTAACTGCAAACTGTCATTTTCTTGTCTAAAATGTAGCATAAACACTGACATTTTTAAAGGGCTCCCTGAGAGAAAAGAGAAGTGATTAGTACCCTCTGCTTGAGTTTATCTTTTTTTTAATAAGTACTCACAGTGTGACAAAAGCAAACTTACTTCTTTTCAGAGATTAGGAATCAAAGCCTGTCCTTGTAAATTACTGTGCTTGTAAACTGTACGTGTAAGTACAGCAATACAACTCCTTCATATAGTATCTCTTATCTTACACTTACAATGCCTTAAGATGCCACATGTCACACTTAGAAAGTTTATAAATTTGCACTCTAATTACTACTTTAAACAGATATTAAATAACTTTCATCGTCAGCAAATGTGTGATGTAATTAACCAGTAAAGCTGCCTATTTGAGGATGCATGTTAGGAATCCAAAGCCAGTGCTTGGAGAATTTGTACTGAAGATGACAATATTTGACAGATCTCCCCAGGTATGTTGTAGACTGCAACAGTGGGGAGGAAGTGCAAATATGTAGTACAACCTCTGTAGCTGCACTACTGTGGCACTTCCATTGCTATACCCAAGTATGACAGTAAGGTCTGAAACCACAGTTTATGTCTGAACTTGCCAGAGTAGCTGTTTGACACAGGATTGATTGAAATATGTACATTTAATATGTTAGATGTAAACACATTTAAAAGGATGAATGCTAAAATAAAAGTAGCTAATAAAAACACTAACAGATGCATATCTGGAATCTGTTTTAATAGATACATTAAAGGCAGAGAGCTGACATCCTTTCTCTCTCACCTCCTTTCTCAGTTCATGCAGGATTTATTCAAACTTGTGATCTAAGTTATTTTCTGACATCTGATTACATACTGAAACATGGCAGGTCTCAGTTACAGATGACCTAGGGCAGCTTTAGCTTGCAGATCAAACCAGCACATGATTTTAACTATAGCCATGGCTATTCTTTGCTAAATCAATATAGTTCTTGTATGTACAACAGTAAAAACTATCAGGGAAAGGAGTATCACAAAATATTATCCTGCTGTATTTCTGGCAGTATTTTATTTTTTTATTTCTCTTCTACGAATTTACTTCTGGTCTCTCTTCTTTTCTCCATGCTTTCCAAAGAGACCACAGATACTAAGTGAGATGCTGTTAAGAATTTAAAATATTTTAATGAATACCAGCTAAAACATTAGATGGTAAATGTTATACTGTTGCTAGCAAAGCAAGAAATTCAGCAATCATCATTCCTTCTTTTAATACTCCAATGTATAGTCACTTGGACTGTAAGCTTTGAACATGCCTTATTCTCCTGCGTCATAAGGGCAAGAAAATCCTCTTATTAATCTGGATTGGAAAAGCAGACTGATGCTGAAAAGAAAGGGGCAGGAAGAGACAGATGGACATTGGCTGCTTGCTACTCGCTGCATGAAAAATGTAATACATTTCTAGACTATCTATTTGTGGGTACAATTAAAGAACCAGATGTGAATTTTGATAAAACATCCTACGGTAAAAAAATGCTACAGGTCCTGATCCCAGTGGGGTGTATGCATTAGCCTCTTAATTTCTGTATTTAGGGACTGAGTAGGTAGGTGTGAAAATTAAGTCCAATAACGAATCAGGCACTTTACTAAAATATGAAGTTCTGGATACCTGGATTGGACACAGATTTAGTCTGTTCTCTGAAAAGCTTGTCACTTATTGACACTTCTAAAAGCATGCTCTATAACAATGCACAAAAAACTGTTTCTCAGGAGCAGTTTCAGATGTTCTGGAGTACTGATAAAAGAAATCTAACTTACATATACTAGAGTTTGCATTCATTCTTCATAGACCAGTCTTTTCTATCCAGTTTTTCTCCTGCCTTACTGGAAAGAGAAGTCAGATTCCTCATCAGAACAGCAGTGGAGTAAGCAGTGCACAAAGCTTTCCCACATCATATGACACAGGAAAGATATAAGGGAGTAAAATAAGGTTCTTAGCCCTCCTTAGGCCCATGCCTACAGATCTTGCTTAAAAAAACCCCAGCAAATAAACAACAAACCCACACACTTATCAAAAACATTTTCACTGAGATAAAGAGATCACATCACTTGAGGTTGTGTACCGAGAACACCAGCCTTTTTGGATGGGGGGAGGGAGGAAGAGATTAGTTGAAGTTTTCTTTCTACTTCTGTCCAAGGAAGACAGTCTGTCACAAGGGAACAAGGTACCACAGTTTAATGAGGTCTCGCTCCTCAACTTATATGTTGTAATTGTCTGTGTGCACGCTCAGAAGCAGTGTGTGGTTTCTATAACCACAACACAGTAAGAGCCAGAACACCAGCAAGTGCACTACAGCTGATGCTATAGGATTACTTGCTCATGTGACAAATTCTAGCTGACTATTCAATTCCTTACTTATTTTTGAGTGTCATCAGGGTTAGTCAGACCTCTCCCAATACTCCGGGTGCATTTCTCCCAGTATCCCTGGCAGGTGTGTCTCACCTCTGCTTCCACATGGGCAAGCAATGGGATTGTAACAAGGTCCTGGTCTATATGACAGGGCTGCAATCTGTGTTAGGGGAAAATAAATTGGGTGGTGGTGATCCTAAGATAGGCACAGCAGTCAAGATAAGCTAAATCTGCTATAATGCAGTACATAATTGCCTCTGGAATATTTGAGCAGTTTATGCAGAGGCATAAGGGGCTTCTTAAAATTGGAGAAGGATGCCTATTTTTTTTTTTTTTTTAAAGCAGTATCTTTAGAGCCTGACACTGACAGGAGTTGGTTAGCTCTGATGTGACAGATTGAGATCACTGGGAGTCAAACATTCCACGTACTGTACAAAAGCTGACAACAGCCATAATGCCAGCTTTAACAAGGACAGTTTTCAGATACTGTGGATGGGTAGTTGTTTTCTTATCTTCAGGGATTTAAAGATACCACAGATGCAGCATTTCCTCAGTACCAGGTGGTAGGTATGTTTTCTCTATTGGAGATCTACAGCTAGTTGCCCCTTTCTATTTTTGAAACCAATTCTCTATATAAAGGTGTCAGGCACTGAAATAATAAGCCAACAAAATATTCTTTCCCATCTGTTAACCCTTTAAGAATCCTACATTCAATGAAATTAATTAAATGAAATACCTCCTCCTACATACTGTTGGAAAAGGCCACCTGCCACATGGTTACCACACTCAGAAGAGCTGGACTACACCAGAGTTATGTCAGACAATCAACAGCCAGATGTATATCCTGCAGTACATACGGCAGTGCCTAGCAACCATCAGAGTAGTCACAAGTGGAGAGGAGAGTTGCAATTCTCACAATACCCAGATAAGAAAATGATTGCCATGCTATATATTAAACAGCAGATTTATGCATTAATCTGTTCGTTGTTTTTTTTTTTTTTTTTTTCCTTTTTCAAATATAAATTTTAGAACTAAA
>NDXB01016762.1:98839-123692 GCA_002631895.1 Agapornis roseicollis
GGTGGTTGTTTTTTTTTTTTTTTTGCCATTCTCAAATATAAATGTTAGAACTAAAAAGATATTGGAAAAGTCAAGCTTGGTTTAGACAAATGTTACCAACATCGACAATAAAGAACAACATTTTTTTAAGGATCAAAGAAATCTTTATGCAACAATTCTCTGTAATATATTCTTCCACGAAATCTTTTTTGGTATGAAGAAAGACTGTGAGACATTTTTCCCATTAATGCATTCCAGTGAAAGTGATCACATACATTTTTTATGTACTACACATAGGCACAGATCTGTATGACTAGTGGTAACCTGTGGCACGGATGCCTGCATTAACTGTGCTTTGTTTCACAAGAATGAAAAGTAAAGTTTCTGTTTCAGTTTTCTCTTAGCTACTGGAAATGAACAGATAGCAGATTACATACACGGGTCACATACCATGTACACTAGCACTCTCCATCTCTTTCTCTCCTTTCCATCAATTCTTCCCAGAAATTCAGTTTCAACAGTTTTAAGGGAGGTATCTCATGAATCACAGTTTTTGTAGAATGGGTTTTTCCATCAGTGACCTTTACAAGAGTTACACTGGCAAAAGTGTAATTGCTTTTCTACAATGCTCACTATCCAAGATGCTCACACCATTTTACAAGCCAAACAGGATTTGTAATCTCACCATGAAATAAGTACATTAAGTGGGTGCTCCATGTTTATCCTTCCTATAGCACTCTTGTAAGAAATAGACATGTATTTGGCCAAATGTAAATGCAATGCCAAAATTATTAACATAATTATTAATTTAATAAAATAAACAAATAATTGAGGAGTTCAGCTACTTAAAAGCACTTGTGCTTGAAAGAAATTACAGCACAGATGGCACCAAACAAGGAGTTCACTCCTGCTCCAATTAAAAGCTAAACTCTGACTCACATAATTGCAGACAGAATCACTCCCAGGTACACTGACAGAAGAAGATAATTTTCAGCTCATACAGATTTTTGAAGTGCTTGATATAGCTAAATCATGTATGCAACTTAAACAGCTCAACTGGAGATGCCAATTGTATCCTTGACTGAAAATATTCTCCTGCATCTTCACTGAATCATAGAATCATAGAATAGTTAGGGTTGGAAAGGCACAAAGAATTCAGAATTCAAGTCATGCAGTTTCTAGAAATCAAACAACTTCTTGATACTTTCACATCCAAATGAGGCAGAACTTCTTAATATGAAAAACCAGCTAAATCTTTATGACAAATTTGTTCCACTGAAGCAGTTTTTTTGTTTAGTGGTCATTTTATTCTCTGTGATTAATATAACTTTTTTTTTCTTCTTTTAAAATAAATGCTGCAATCTACTGTTTACATGCAGTAAAGGAAACACAGCGGGAAGAGCTGGAATCTTACTGTTAGCATTAGATAAAAAGGTGCAAGGCAGTTTGCAGCAATATTAGTTCTTTGCTCATAAAATACAAAACTAGAGCACACAGTACTACCTGTAGCATCATGTCACACTTGCCAGGGTTAGTTACAGGCACAGGGAGTTCCTAGAGCAGCAGGTTGCTAAAGAGGGAGAGGGTCAGGAGGATGTGAAAAATGGCCACGCTCTCATTGCCTACTTTGCCAATAACAAAGCCCTGAAAATTAGGTTGCCTCCTGCTGCTGCAGGAATTAGAGTATATGGGACTGTGATGGGAGCTGTTACTCCCAACAGCAGCAACAGCTAAGTTCACCTGCTCTGTAGCAGCAGGAGAAGCAGCAAACCTCTTCCCTCTGCCTCTCCCTCTCAGCCCTACTCCTACTGCTTTCCCACCTGTAGTAAAATTTCAATTCTTCTTTCAGTGCTGAGAGCTAGATGTAATGTTTGCCATAAAGAGATACAAATAAATATTTGAAACGCATTTACTAGAACACAGCCCTAAATGAAAGAGCTAAACTTTTAAGTTTATGCATTGCCTTTCTTAGTCTAGAAAATCTAAAGACTTTTGCAATGGCAAAATGGAGAACTGTACCATGCTTTCTTGGTATTAAATCAAGTTGAACAACCTCAGAAAGATGCAGGGGGGTTTTAATGTTTTCTCTACTGTTTAAAATACTGAGGTGTTGCATGAGAAACATTAGATACATAAGCCATATGTTGATAAAACACATGAGAATATTTGTGGTTTATAATTATGATAAATTA
This sequence comes from Agapornis roseicollis, assembly GCA_002631895.1. NCBI lineage: Eukaryota > Metazoa > Chordata > Aves > Psittaciformes > Psittacidae > Agapornis > Agapornis roseicollis. The sequence continues at coordinate 101,011 of NDXB01016762.1, forward strand.
GATAGTATAGAACTTGTGGAAAGCACTGGATTGACAGTCCTAGTAGTATGTAGACCCAGTGAACAGGTTTCCCTTACTATTCCCAGGTGTATCCTTCAACCCCACCTGAAGTGGAGGGAGCTTATGCTGAACATAAGCATATTTCCATGGTGCATTTTGTTACATGAAATAGTATTGCCAGTGCCCTCTGTGTTGAATACATACACCCATGAGGAACTGCATTTCATACAGGTGCTTATATTATAAGAACACATCATCACTTCTTATCTGAGCAGGATTTAAACCATCAGCCCATAGATGAAGTTATCTTATTGCAGCAGCAGTAATTTTTAGTATGGTTTCTGCTAGGTCACTCAGAAGGATAGCCTCTGACCAGGGGAAGTATGCTCAAACTATGAGAAGAAAACCCAATGGGAGGATACAATAGTGTAACCAAATTAGCCAATATAAAAAGTACTGGGTAAAATACACCAGCTTCCAAATAACAGTCACCTGCTACCTGTCCCCTAGATAGTTTAGGCTCCTACCTAACACATAAGCATATCTTTTACTCATTGTCTCACGAGACAGATAAACCATTTTCAGTTTTGAAATTTGTCTGAAGTATTTGGAGGGATACTGTGTTACTTGTTAATCCTAAAGATAGGGAAAGGGAATACTTCATGGTGGCAGAGGAAGGTGTTGCTTTTAAGAAATTAACCACTCTGCACTCAGGAATCTCAGAGCTTCTTGATTCTACTATTCATGCTGAGCTGCAACTCTTTATCTCTAGCATCTCCTTTGTAAGCTCCAGGACACTGAAAATCAAAAAGCAAAGAAAATTAAGTCATTTGACATTGTTTGATTTGCAGTCTTAAAGACTAAGTAGAACACTTTAGCATTTAGTCTGCTTAAATGGAATTTATACCTTAAGCTCAGGGCGCTCATTAAATTTTAGTCTGTCAAAATGGTAAAATCCAATAAAAGTTAATGGCAACATTATTTTAACTGGAGATTATCAAAGCGGTTGTGGAGTAAAATCTTAGACTGGAACAGGCACAATAGAGATTAATACCAACAATATCTTCCAAATAACAATGCAGTAATGGAGTGGTGTTACATGGAATTTTAAATAAGCTTTTGTTAATGTTGGCCTTACAGTAAAGATAAAGGGCTTTCCCCTTGATTAGATTCAAAGATAGTCTAACAGAGGTACAAGACACCTTTGTAATACAGAAAAAATATTCAAAATTGTTGTCTCTATACTTAAAGCAGGAAGAAGGTCCTACAGTCCTTCACCCTGTGTTGTTCCCTGTTTCTGTTATAAAGCTACTTCTTATCGAAAATATAACTTACCTCAAGCTTAATAAATGCGGATTCAGAAAGGCAGATGTAGCATAATCACAGCATACAACCAGATGCCAAAGCCACTCAAACAAGGAGCATCTGAAAAGCAGAAAGCATTATGTCTTAGTGTCACTAGTACATGACCCTAAAGAGGTGCAGCAAATTTCAACATCTGAATCCTAATTACATTCAGCTGTTCAAAAGATATACTCACTTCCACAAAAGATATACTCACTTCCAGTTTAACATACACACAGTTTAACATACTCATAGAATACTCACTTCCAGTTTAACATACACAGTTCTGAAGAGCAGCTTTACCTAGGGGTGGTACTCACTAGAAATAGGAAAAATGAACAAGAAACTGAGGTGATCTTTTCCCAGAAAACTTACTTTGGCGTATCTACAGACACAGGTCAAACATGAGGGACCTGGACTGTTTCTGGGGGAGGTAAGCTCTAATTTCCAGCAAGGGCATCTTAGCAATTCAGTCCCCCTTACTCCTTTTTTAGCACCTCAACATTCCTCTCTCTTCTTCAACAGCTTATGTCTCACTGGTATCACTGGAAGCAACAATATTTACTGTCTGATAGTGACAAACTTTCAGTGTTGGCTTGACTGAATCCAAACTCTCACTCATTGTAAAGCATCCACTAACATACTTGCTAGCGCAACTTGTCTGGTATAAAGTGCAGTATGGAGAAGTAAAAACCACTAAACATGTTAAACCACTAAAATGTAGGTACTAATAAGCTTTAATTCCATATAGGATGGAAACAGCAGGAAAAACTGCTCAAGAGGTCCTACAGTGTTGATAAAGATACTAATCCAACCCAGTGCTACCTCCTTTCAGCAGGGTCTGCTGCAGATAATGGTTGTGATCTGAAGGTCCAGAGATGGAGAGCCCTACCTTAAATTTAGCCAAAAATACAGGAAAGAAGGAGAGGGAAAAGCTCACTGTTTCAGACTGCATTTTACACAACTAGTACTTAGCATAGCATAATGTTACTAGCAACATATAGCTGCTAATGCCTTCTAATCATCATCCTCCATTATCTCTTGTTGTGGGTGAATCCAACAGCATACATTGTTTGTCTTGGTCAAACAAACGTGTTGAGGCATGAGATCAAAGGTGTGAGTTAAACAGTTGATTAGGAAACTCGGCATAAGCCACCTTCAAAATACAGGTGTGATTCTGGTGGATGATGCAGGACTGCACACCCCACTGGTGTGTGTGTCCTTGCCCTCCCTGCAGAAGGAAGCGACTATACTCACCGCTTGGAGCTGCGGTTTGCACCTCCTGGGTAGTGCTTGCAGTGTTCTGTGTCTCTGGGGTACTTGTTCTGGCTCCATTCAGTGCCAGCTGAAGGCTCTGGAGCTGTGATGTATTCAGATGCTCACGCTGTGACCTCGTAACCATGGCGGCATTTTCAGGGCCCAGGTTTGCTATTTGTTCTGGGGACAATGCCTAGGAGAAATAAAAGCCAGAGAAATTGGTTTAGGCTGTCAATTACATAAGGCAGGTAAGGAATCACAAGTCAGCACTGCCTTGCATTTGGAACAAGAGGAAGTAGCTTTCAACATTGTGTTGCTATAAAAAAAAAAGCTCAATAGAGCTTAAAAAACCCCTCTGCATTCATTTACTTTACTGACCATTCATCTGTCTCTCACCCTTCTCTGTTGCTGGGATCTGACAGTTTGAAAAAGCTTTCTATGCCAACATTATATTGAACACTTCTTCAATACATTACTGGAGTTTAATTTTCCAGCAGTTTCTTTTCTGATCTGTTCAAACACTGATGACACTGTGTATTTCCCTGTTTTTGTCATTTATTTTCTCTTACATCTGCTCCCAGGCAACCTCACTTCAGCCTATGTTTGACCTTTGATTATAGTTAGCAGTAAAGAAATGAGATGAAAAAAACCTGTGCCTTAATTTCATTATTTCTCATTTAGATTGAAAATCTTCCAAATTTGGTCATATTAAAACTTGAGTTTAAAAATGAAAGACAGCAATCATAATCTTACAGTAGTTATATCACACAGCAATTAACCAGTTTGTAGAGCCTGCGTGTACTGGGTATGCTGGATTGCTTTGATTCTAGTTAACATTCTGCAGTCACAAGAATTTTAGCCCTCCTACACAGCAAGCCTACTTTGCTGCAGTAATTCTGTATCCAGGTTCTACTTTAGAAAGACTAAATTCCCCTTCCAAGTAGGTCAGACAACAGAGCAAACCCTTCCTGATTTTTCTTTGTCTGCCAAATGATGTTCTTTTTCAAACTGAATAAACACATGTAGATGCCGTGGGTCCAGAAATTCTGAATTGAACCTCTTCTTAACTCAATTAATGTCCAAAATGGTTCATCAATCAGAAACTGAATAATGTATTCAGGCATAATATGAAGTTACACAAAACTTGTGTAAAATCAAATTCTGCTTTGAATGGTTCAGATACTGAAAACTTCTTCTAAGGAGGTGCCCTGTTATTCATTAAGCACATTTTGTAGCATTGTTACCATTCTTACTAACAAAATGTGATATTTGAAGTAAATTCTACAAGATGCTATAGGTCATCAGTTTTGCCTGTTTTTCAAAGAAACAGTTGCACAAAGGACAATTCAGGCTCATCTAAACTGTCAGTGGTACTGTGCAAAATAGTGTTCAAAGGTTTTTTTCTCTTTTATGGAAGCTGACACAATTAACTATCTGTTTAGCTCATCTGTTCATAAGTACATTGCCTGCCTGAGCATCTGAAAGAGATCAGCATAGGCAGAATATTAATCTTGTCACGAGGTCAAATAAAGTCTGGGGCAGAGATCTCAAAATCCATGTTCTTATTTCTGGTCCACGTTCAGATCTGATGTAATCAGGTGAAATTCCTTTCCATCTGTATCTGCTGTACAGTTTTTTAGAGCTAACCTGGGAGAATGTTGCCAACTTTTAGGATAATAGAAAAGCTCTTACATAGTCAGCAGACAGTAGCTATGATGGCATCCTTGCTAATGTTAATAAACAGAGAAGAAAACTCGTATCTGAATATAGGGTTGGAAGAAAGAGAGTCTGTTCCCTGCTTTCAAACCCTAGATCTTTGCTTTTTCCTTGGGATGCATTCTAAAGGATAAGTAAAGCTTATCTAGCATATTTTATGGACATCACAAATACAGATGATATACCTGAAAGTTAATGTTTCAGATCCTTGACTGCTTCTCACTTACCGCACTGTAGAAAATTCTTGCTGAAACCCAAAACCAAACTATAAATCAGTGCTTCAGTTTATTTATGCTAGAGTAAAAATGATAGAAATTCGGTTACATGTTCAGTAACCAAACTCTTACTTGGAAAATTTCAGGAGGTATAAGTCTTATTGCCACAGGCTGAAAATACGGCATCAAGTTTTTATCAAAAGCTTTTAATTCATCCTCATTCAAACCACCTAAAAAAACCAAACCACAATAGGAACAAAACTCAGTTAATGCTCTTTTTATTATTTTTAGGCATTCACACAAAACATCTAATGAATGGTTTACTTCAGTGTGTTATGAAGAGAGATACTGGTTATTTTTTATTTGCTTTCTTTCATTATATTCCAACATTATAAATCATCTGACTTTAACCACTGGAATGTGTGCTATGGTATGGAATGTACTCTACCTGAGTTACTTTTGGAAACAAGAGAGTGATAAAAATCAATAAAATAATAAGCTGCATTATTAGGGAATGCTTGTTTACAGCCTCTTTTTGATACAAAATTAGGGAGTATAAGCATGCAATGGGAATTACTTCTTCACTCATCAGGTACTTGCAGTGTGAAATCATTTCTGCAGGCGTCAGGGATGCTAAAATTTATGAGTTCACTGTACAGTTAAGCGATTACTGGGAAAAGAAATCCATGAACAAAATTGTGTGGGACCTCTGGCTCAGAAAGTCTCAGAGACTGTGAGGACACTGGAGAAGTATCACTCTAGGCTGACAACCCTACTGCTCTTTCGCTCTTCCCCAGGCAGTCCATTCTTTCCACTGTTGGAGGCAGGATGCTCGGTCAGCTAGAGCACTGCTCTGACCCAACACAGCCACTCTTGTGGCAGCATGGTTGACAAACAGTGAGTGGATTTGAAAACCTGATTGGTTTCACCCTCCTTGATTTACCCGTTCCAGCTTACAGGGCACAAAGGACTTCAAGGTTATACTCCCCAAAGTCTGTTCAAGAGGACTGAGAGAACATTACGGACTGAGATAACACAACTTTTCCTTAGTGTTACTGAAATTGCTGGATGTCCATCCCTGCTGGCTACTGCTGTCTAGAAGAAATACCTTTTTCCAGCCTAGAAAAAAGCCCTGCTCTGTGAACCTTTCTCTTTATGCTTCAGTAACAATGCTTCAGAACCATCACCATCTGGAGTCTGATTTTTGTTACCTGCTATAGTACCAATTTCCTGTAAAACAGAGCCATTCCAGCTGGTTGCAGTACCAAACACAGATTCTGTCATCTTCTTAAACTGCCTCAGAATAGGTGTGCTACAAAACAACAGGCCAATTCTTGCAACAGCAGCACTGTAAAAGGCAACAAAGTTAATGTTACATGCTGCAATTACATAAATATGCCTGAATATACTTAGTCTGCTGTAAGAAGTCTGTAAACCCATTTTCCATTCAAAACATATGTACACAAATTGCATACAAATGTTTAACGCTTTGAGCAAAAACCTGGGTTTCTCAATGCAATACTTAAATTGTGAGATATAAATGGCAGAGGAAACCTAAAATAGAACATATTTTAAGTATCTAGTGTACACCTTCTGTAATAGTTATTACCTTTTTAAAAGCATTTAAAATGTAAAATAGCATCCTTTAGGCTCTGGAAATCTTGAAGGGAAAGAATTGCACAATAAATGTTTTCAACAGAGATACTAATAAATATTTCATTAAGTATTAAATACATTACCTGAATTCAGCAGTCCTTATGGACATGATTTCTGTGGAGTTCAGAGCACAGAGAATAGCTCCTAATCCAACTAAATCAAATCTTTTTAGTGTACTGATTGTCAGACCAGAGTCTTCTAGAAAACCTTGCAAAATAGATCTTGCCTACAAAAGCAGTAAAATATTATGCATGAACAGAGTAAATATAATTGAAGGCTTTGTTACTAAAGCTCAAAATCTTGCCAGAAGCCATGTACCATATGTAATCCTGAGGCTCCCAGATATAATTAATTGGAACTTTGCCATATTTAAGAGCAGCATTGTCACAATCTGTATGTGACTCTTAAACAAAGCACTGTTACACAACCACTTCCCAAGTGCAAGTGATTTGAAAGCACTTTGTACCTCTGCTTGTGACCTGTAAGAAAACAAATTACTCAAGGGGTCAATATGAAATTTTTAGTTTTTCCTAATCCTCAAGTTGTCTTATTTAAGTGCCACCTACAGGTGATGACCTGTGTTTAGGAATAGTTTTCAGATACGAATGGGATATTGGTACTAAAATGCTTCTGCAAGCCTAAGTCATTTAGGAGAGTGCTCATTCCAGGCTAACCATTTAAAAACTATGTGTCTAGCTTAAGCCTGCTGTCACGGCATCCTCCAAAGTCAGCAAAAGGAATAAGCATATTCCAAGATTCCCTAAGCTATCCACAATGCTGAGCCTCAAATGACTAGCTTAAACTAGCTGCCTAACTTGTAGACAACTGAAGTTAGGCAGGATGAGCCTCTTAACCAGCTGTTCTTACTGACAGCAGGAAACCGCAAAAGCCAATTAATATTGCATAAATTCTCTCCCCCCTGCCCCCCCAAGTGCTTCTTTCTGACGGTGCTCTTCAGAATGAGAATCTATTACATGGATCTGTGATATTTTGGAAAGCTGCCTGCCACCATACAGCATCTGTGCAATGGAGGAGCCCTGATGGTATGGGTCCCAAAGTCAGGAATATGCTGCGAATTGCATATATGATAAAAGCTTTTAACTCTTTTTATGAAAGTCCCATTGACATAACTTAGTAATTATTCAAGGAAAGGAAGATATGAGGGCATATCTGCTAATACCTTAGGCTTCTATGGCAGTGGATGCTGGGGCTGAGGGCACACTACCTCTTCAGTGATTACTCTTAAGAAGGTTAGTATCTCCTAGCAGTAGTATCTATTCTAGGGCTAGGGTGAAATGAGCTGCTGACCTCTTTCTAATATTTAGTGGGCAAGTGCTAAAGAATACACTCATCACCATCACAATTGAAAGTGATTGATGTCCTCTGGGCCATCTCACCAGGGAAGCCAGCAGCCAGGCAGACATCAGAGCTGACCTACCTGCCCACTTTCACTGGGGTCACAGCTGCAGAAAAGCAGCAGGGAGTAGTGTGGTTGCTATATCTGTTTCTAGAACTTCACTCCCAATGGGTGTGAATCCAGGGCCTTTCACCAGGAGTACCTTCAGTAACATACTTACCTGGGTAAAAGTCCATCCTGTTTGCTGACTAAGTACAGAAATGGTATCAACAGAATGCAAATCTAGCTCTTCAATTTCATGTTCAGTGAGCGCCAGAGCAATGCGGCCCAGGGAAACAATATGATAACTCTTCCAGTCTGGCAGCAATCCCCAAACCTTTAGAAGAGATTCATTAATGTCTAATAGATCATTATGTATCTTCCTCTATATACAACATTCTTAATCCCCTTGATTTATAAAGTCCCAATACCAGCAGTATGCCTCTTTGCACACCAAAGGCAGAGTTTGTGTACTGTGAAGGTTTTTGAGGTTCTACACTAATAATTGGTAGTTTATCTAAAAATGCTGTAATTTGTACAGCTTGAGCTTGTTGATAAGTCAACACAGGGACTCCTGGAAGTGTTGCTGTAGGAGAAAAGTACTACTAAAACCAATGAAAATGCAAGTCTATGCTGAGATCTACACTGCTACACCACTACCATGAAAGCAGCATCTGGACAGCCCAGCCTTCCATAGTAGCTGCAATTACTCTGGTGGAGTGACCTTAAATTGCCTCTGTGACCAGTTATTCTGGCTCAGTTCTTGACCAGAAAAGCAGAAATCAACGTAGAGACTTGGGTAATACAGACAAACAGCCAATTACTAAAGTTCTGATTTCTAGCCTGTGTGCATGCAATATGAAAAAAAATTAATAATAATTTAAATGTGTTTGTACATATTGATACAGTTAAATCTGTGAAGCTCTGTAAAAACAAAGAAATAAGCAGGAGCTCTTTTAAAGCAGTACCAATATATCTAAACTGACAAGTTCCAGTGGTTTTAACCTTAATCTGTGATATTGTTACAGTGATTCAAAAGCTGTCACAGATCAACTCTAAGAAAATCTTGATTCCAGGAAAAGATCTATCAGAATAAGGAACAATGAAAGAAGAGCTGAATTTGCAGAGGGTAGAACTGCCAAATATGTTTAGTTGGAAATGACAGAACACAGTGATCAGTGGTCAGTACCTCTTAGGATGTGGCCAATTGTCTTTACAGAAAAAAGACACTGTTTTTGGCTGGAGGAAGTGATTTGAACAAGACAGGTATTACATAAAGCTCCCTGTAAAGGTTTCCTGTATTCCAGCAATTTTACCTTTTACTGTGTCAATACATGACAGTTTTCTAGTACATGATTGTGCTGCTAGCTCCACATAGACAGAAAAATGAAACTAAAAGCCCAGTCCTAGGCTTAGTTGATCATTCATGCTCTCTGATTTGTGGAAATATTTATTCCATTTTCAGGATAGCTACAATAGAACATTAAAAAAAAAAAAGAAAAGAAAGGCTAAAGCTTGCTGAAGGAGAACCTCTATGGCTGCCTACTAAATAGTGTTTGCACCTTCTGATACATATGAAACTGCACAACCTGCCTAAAATAAAGGGCTGGATATCTGGAATAAGATACTCCTTACAAAGAGCTGCAGACTATTTGCTGTTCATAGCGATGTGCATATTCAACACAGAGCAGCCTCAGGACTGCTGAGGTACTTTTCTCAACTGTGACCCTCGGGTTAAGGATTTGTTTAAAAGATGCTTTGCTGGGCCTGAATTTCCACCAGATCTTTTATGCTGGTTTTATGATGTCATAAAGAACAGAAAAAGAGTCTAAGCCTGGGAAATTTCAATCTTTTCCAATGAAAATAGATAATAAAAAGCATTAGCCCGATTTTAAAGCTCTTAATTCTCCAGCTTAAGAGATACATGAAACACATGCAGTTATAAATGTCATGTGTCTATTTCTTGATCTAGGTCATAAACTAGAGAATTTGAAGTACTTCATAAATAGTATTATCTGACAGCGCTGGATGAAATCTCAGATATAATGATATAAATAACACAACACATGAAACTAAAACACTCCTTTGTCCTCATTCACCTAGAGACTGCAGATCCATACATCTGTTACTATCACAGAGCTTGAAGACCTTCCACTTACAAGTGAGCTAAGCTTCTTACTTTCATTAGACACAATCTGATAGCTAGACTTTTTGATTTAGTTTGGAACAATGAGCAGTACACAGTCTCTTGTAGGGAAATTCAATTGATTTAGAAGAAACTAAAGCTGGCTTAATCAAACCTTTAATTAAAGATGCCCTTTAGTTAATAACATAACAGCATCATGTGCACATAATTATAAAGGGCTTTCCCTGTACTGTCTGATTTCTCATGTTTGACGTTCACTTTAAACAGCCTGTTGCATTTTGCCAACAAATATATAGGAAGTCTGTTTTTGTCTAGCAGCAATCTGTCCTCAAACACTCATATAGACAGACTATACTTTCATGCAGTGCACTACAGATCTGTGTATCTTTGAATTGCATATAGCTGGGATATGAGTGTATTAAACTTGTTGGCAATTTCTCTACAGCAGGTATCACTCTGTAGGTATACGATTATGTTGCACTACTGTAACATGTTTTAGTTTCCACTATTTTGGATAAGCACTGGCTTTATTTTCTTCTAGGATTATATTTTTTTCTCCCTTTTCCAACACATGTCTCCATGCTGACAGAAGGAAGATGTCTTGGGAAGAATGCATTTCATGCAGTGGGTTGTTGCCCTGCTGCAACAAGGCAGCAGAAACAGAATTGCAGGGAGTCACCATCTGCCTTTGGGAATCTGATTAGTGCTACTTCTCTTTGAGCAGCTGTAATACAGGAGTTTTAGAAGTGGAGCTTCATTGGTCTTATCTACCCAAAAGTTGGGATCAGCTTCCCTGTTTTGGCTACAGCTGGTGGTTTAAGGAGATGCTGCCCAGGCCCACCTTGTCCCCTGCTCTGCTTTCCTCCAGAGGTCACATCCTCAGATCTCCAAGCATCTGCACTTGTCCTACTCACAACCAACTGCACTTGTAGATGCTTCCTAGCCTCATTTGGTCAGAATGATCAGATGGAGCCTAAAAATGACTTTTTAAATGTTGGATCATTTTGACAGAACGGGATTACAGAGCAGCTAGCCATGCAGAGACGGAAACAGAGCAGATAACTTTCAGCAGATACTGGGGACAGGAAGCTGAAGATCAGCTGGGGATGGTAACCTCTTCACCTCTGAGTTTTCTGCAACCAAAACAACTTGTTTTACTGCACCCTAAGGCTTTTACTTGCTTGAACACAAGTATGTTTGGGTTCTCTGGCAGTGCAGGCAACCACAAAGCAGCAAGAGGTCACCCCCCAGAAGTGCAACACCCACAACAGGGATGAAGTGAGGTCTTCTCTCCCAGGCCACAGCTGGCCAAGGCAGCACTGCTCAGAGCCCAGACACCTTGCTGATGCTCTGAGCCAGACACAGAGTGCTGAACTGCACCCCCCTCTGCCATAAGTAGTCTGGCACAGATCCTGCACTGCAGTGCCAGATGAGGAGAGGTTTTAGGCCCACACTGCTGCTGCAGTATGGGCATCACATACAGAATGAAGCCAGGGCAGGTACTTCTCTGAGGAGCTCAAGAGGAGCTGCATTGCTGTACTCTGAAAGAAAAAGGTGCCAGCAGTGCTGCAGGAATGGTGGTGAGAGATGAGACTACAGCCCTGTTCCCCTCCATGAATTTATAGCCTGGCAAATATAGAGGTCTTCTTTCTGCTCTGCTTCATTAACTTGCACTCACCAGTAACATCCTAGTAAAGACAGACTAAATGTACATGTTTTTTTCATCCCTAACATTTCCCACTGATGGGTTTGTCCCTGCCTGTGACAAGTAGGGAGAACAAGCTTTATTCAGATAATAACAGTATCTCTCAGTCAGTTTGGTTTTACACCACTGTAAACTATATTTAACATTGATGTAGACAGTTTAATGCACCAAATTTAATTCTCAGCAGACCAATCAACAGCCTATAGTACTGCTTGCTGATCTTTCATTTATGAAAGAAAACTGAGAAGCAAACAACTGAAAAGAAATTAAAAGCACTTATGTTTTTCGGCTGCCAATAGCTCAGAACTACTTGCTTGTTGATTCTAAAGCAAGGGCAATATTCTTCTATCACCATCTCATATTATTTTTCCAATAAACAATAGATATTCTTGCAGCAGTAGTGACATTGCCATAGCACAGTTATTTTAGAACTGCATAGTTCAGTAACAGTAAATCAAATTATGGATTTAATTTTCCTTCACAGACAGGATAGTTACCTGCTTGGCTTTTTCCTTTAAGGCAATAAGCTGAGAAGTGTTAAAACCAGAGACAGTCCCAAGAAGTTCCACATTTTTGTCAAAAGTCTCTGCGTCCATGCATTTCAGTTCCTGAACTGACCAAAAGACATTTGCGTCTGCTAATTTAATGATTTCATCTGAAGAAGGAGCTCTGGTTCCCAGGCAATCTGGAAAAAAAGTCAAATAGCAAGAGTTTTCTTCAAGGAGACTGAAAAAAGGACATCAAAGCAATATACAGAGATTCAAGAAGGTGACAGTTTGTGGATTAACTGCAGCTGATATGAGAAATTAATTATCTTGCAATGAAATAATTTCTTAAAATAGTTACATTGTTAAATATTAACATTGTTAAATATTTACATTGTCCTGGAAATAAAACTAGAATTTGCCTAACTTGGAAGAAATTAGTTATATTCTTTGTCATCCAAAGGTAGTGCATGCTGGAAAGAGCAGACATATTTCAGAACAGTTACAACGCAGGATGGCACAATAAAATTAAAATCTGGATGTGTGCAATAAGAACAACCAGTATCTTGCAAATTTCTTTCAAGTCTAATTCCCTAGAAGCACCAAAACCCAAGCAAGAGCTTATTCTGAGGTAAAACCATTGTTCTTTGGGAGCCTCACTTTAAGTAAGAATGAAATGCAAATCTTCGGGATGACCTTGGTGGAAGTCTCCATACAGCTATGTCATTGTTCACAGAAAAATGTTGCAGCTGAATAAACTTCACATTCAAACAACACATACGTGATTCCAGTTGAACAGGAAAGATAACAGACATGAGAGGTCTTTTTCCTCTGAAATACCCTGACAAAGATGTATGTCTTGCAATATTTGCCTGACATTTAAACAAGGTGAAGACAGAAGCTGGATGTGTCAGAGAAGCATGGTGCTTGTTCTTTATGTCAAGCATGTTGTTAAAATGTCAGGATCAAGAGAGGGCTGTTCACTTACAACAGAACTGTATTGACAGAAAAACTCCATTTAAAAAAATCTTATTTATGGTCAGGTTCTGGTGCTATGCATGATCAAATGAGACAGTTTCCATCCTGTGTTTTAACAAATCCTGGTCTCAGTTGGCATAATCTACTTCTAATATTGATGGAAAGCAGAAATTAAAATCGTAATGTAGTGGCTTACTGCTCTCTCTCCTGTCACTAATTTAGGAAAACCTTATTAAATAATTACCTAAACCAAATAATCCCTACATGTCTTCTGATACGGTTGTTACCAGTAAAAAGCAAGAACTTCACAGATGCTGTGCCTGAGCTAAGCTCCCCCAAATAGACAAACTGAAGTGAGGATGTACAAAGTAGATTTGTACTTTGAAAGGAGGGAGAGGAGGGATTTATTTGCATCAAAGAAAGCTGCAGTAGTGGGTAGAACACAGAAAAGATTGAATCTGTTGAGCAAACGAAAATATTGTTCAGCTTCCACTGTACCAGCTGACATTCTGCTCTCCTTCACACCACCCTCTTGTGAAGCTGCATTGTTTCACTTTCCCCTGCTGCAAAAGGTCAACTTTTATCATGTAAATACTACCCATCAAGACACAATGCAGTTCCCTTCCCCAAGTCAAGTAAACCTAATATTTTGTGTTCTTACAAAAAAACCCCATTGATTTTATTATTTGTAACACACCAGATACACTGGTGTGATTACAGAGGGAAATACTAATTAGACTCCTGGCTTTGCTTCCTGTATCTGATGCTACTTCACTCTTCCTTTTGCTATATAATCACATTTAGTTTGATGAAGAACAAATACTATATATAACATAGTATAATATCTCAGTGCTTGAAGTAAGTAACTTAAATTCTTTTTCCAGCATTGCCACTGCTTTCCAGTAGCACCTCAGACAAATGATTTCTGAGTTTTACCTCCTATTTTCCACTTCGCCCTAAGCACTACCTTTTTTTTGTTGATGCAGACATAGATGTAAGAACTCTGACGCTGCTAATTGTTACCGTTATTAACATGAGCTTACAGTGGGACTGCAAGAAATGTAAAATAGCAGGTTGGTACCATGAAGAACATCAGTGTTATTCCAGAGCCGTTTTCATAATCCCCAATTTTCTAGTGAGTTACAGCCATATCATAATATGAGATAAGAGCCAAATCAGCCATAAAATTTAATTCCTTATGAAACCACTGTTTCATAAGGAGTTGTGTGGAGTTGATGTTTGGTAACAGAACTTCAGTAACACACTTGAACTGTGGAAATATTTCTTAGACTAGCATGAAAAATCCTTCATTTTTTTATCTTCCAGATTCCTCCCTCAGCTGAGCTTGTGCATCCGAAGTGAATAACAAGACCTCATAGCCCTGGAGCCAAGTTACCCTTTGAAAAAGATCATTAGCTTCACTGGCAGGTTTATATTGGTCTTTGCCATGCAGATGAGAAGGCTCTGCAACTGGGCTGCACATGAGAGCATGCTTAAAGAAGTCTTTGGGATTCACGCTGTTGTGATCTCAGCCTAATAAAGCACATGTAAAGACACAAACATACAGAATTGCCTGATGCTGAACCTCTAACCCTGTGTCCTGTGTTTAAAGAAACATGATTGGTGATTTGATGGTTTACTTGTTAAAGGAAGAGTGAATTTCATTCATACAGATGGACTAACACTCTGCTATTCCACCAGATAGATTCTGCACTTTTTAGAGCACCTTAGTTGTGCAATGACTCCTCTGATCAACAGAGGTCATGGGTTTTTTTCAGGCTGTGTAAAACTACAACTCTGTAGAACATCCTCTGTCTCTCTCTGTATACAAATACAGTAGTATCAGGAGCAAAAACTCATCCCCAGAGATACACAGATATCATAATACAAGCAGATGGATTTCCATGGTGCCTCAAGGGCTTGCTGAGAGCTAAGACCTGTATTCTCTTGGGCAGAGAACCAGTGGGAAAACTTTCAGACATAAACACAAACAGTAACAAACTCCTTGAAATTGTTGGGGTTTAAATTCCCATTAGCACTTTCCAAAGCCTCCCCCCTAGTATGGCTTTATCCACGGCATAGGATGGCATAGCTTAAAAATTGTGCCTGCATGAATTTCAAGAGAATAAAGTCATTGTAGTAACAGAATATAGTCAAAGAATATACCTTATACAAAGAAAATGATCCATTTGTTACTAGAAGTAACATCACTAATAGATTAGCTTGGTTGACAATTAAAATACTTTTAGATTATAACAAACTTTGTCCATTTGGACAGACAAAACATGGTACCATCAATGTAGATTTCAGAACAGCCAAGTCAACATATGCCCATGTCTGGCAAAAGATTAACTATGTGCAATCTTTTGGCACAACAGTAACTTATCACTTTCATAGGTTTTTAATTCAAGGGTTTTCTCTTAGATTACACAGGAAAGTTAAAATAAACAAAAAAGTAAAAATAAACAAAACCCACTAACTCAAATAATTCCTCTTTCTCCTTTGTGCAGTCAGATAAATTCCAGAAGATGCTTAACTGTGCAATCCTGTAATAAAATTGTTTCAGCAATTGGTCAGTGTATCAGACAACCATGGGCAAGAGAACAAAGACTAACTGGTTTGCTGTAAGTCTGAACCTCTTTAAGTTATTTGAGGCTTTGCTTTTTGTTGTTTGGCTTCTCAGAATGTATTTGATGATAAAGTGAAACAAAAAAAGTCTGTTTGAACTGCATCAGCACAGCCCAAAATGGCACCATTGTAAATCTGTAACTTTGCACAGATACCATGTGAAATACTGACCAGGTCTGGTGACAGATGATTTGATGCTGGCAGTGGCATTGGAGACAGATTCAAATACAGTTGATAGAAGCTCTTCAGCTGAAGAAATTGGTCCACTTGTCTTTGCTATTTGTAAAATGATATCTGGGAACTTCAAAAGGAAAGAAAGAGTAAGTAAGTCTTTTCCCTTTTAAAACAAATCAACTTTCAGAGAAAGATTATGCAGACCTCAGCAAAGTAGGGCTTAGTAACAGATCAGCCTCCTTCCTGTACGTGCAGATGTTTAGAAAAGGAGAGTAAATTTGCTGCTACTTAGAAGGTCAACAGCATACATCTGAGGGGAAAAAGAAAGAGGAAACAAAGCAAATTCTGAATGATTCTTCCTCTTGTATGCTCTCTCAGCTTCTGGAGACACCTGAGCACTGTCTGGTTGCAGTCTGTATCCAGACCCTTCTGTAACAATGAGTTCCACCATTTCAGTGTGTGTAGTACAAAAAGTACCTTATTTTGTCTTAAATTTGTCACATAAGTATAGGAATTGAGGATAGGGACCCAATTAAATTAAGAGAAATGACTTCAACCTATCCATGTGTTTTAGGCTTTTTTGACCTCTCTCCTCCACTGTGCTAGACAGCTTCCTTTCAGTGGAGGAGTCCTGTTCTATTTGATCAATTATAAGCATTACCTTCTGAGGAATATTTGCTGACTGTGCTCACATATTACTGTTGAAAAATTAATTCCTCATTCCAGTATAGTTTAGTCCTATACATAAAAATTATAAGATTAGAAGAACTAAAGAGGGCAAAGAAAGCTCAGTTATTGTTACATATGCTACACTGGCCCTAGGGCAAAGGACCACAAGAGTAAATGCTAATTTGATCAGTATGATCTCATTAATAGGATAAGAAACACAACTTTCATGGCTGGAAGGTAGGGGAAGGGAGGAAACAACACTGCAAGGTATAAAGTACTAAAAATGTTTGAGTCTCTGTCACTACAAATGCACTGTTTTTTTTTCCTACATGACAATATGTAACTATTATTGTATACATAAAAATAATGCCAACCTCATGAAGTTCAACTAAGCCAAGTGCAAGGTCCTACACCTGGGTCGGGGCAATTCCAGGCACAGCTACAAGTTGGGTGAAGAAGAGATTCAGAACAGCCCTGTGGAGAAGGACTTGGGGGTGCTGACTGATGAGAAACTTAATGTGAGCCAGCTTCAGCGTATGCTCGCAGCCCAGAAAGCCAACCGTATCCTGGGCTGCATCAAAAGGAGCATGACCAGCAGGGTCAAAGGAGGTGATCCTGCCCTTCTACTCTGCTCTCGTGAGGCCTCACTTGGAGTATTGTGTGCAGTTCTGGTGTCCTCAACATAAAAAGGACATGGAATGGTTGGAACAAGTCCAGAGAAGGGCCACAAGGATGATCAGGGGACTGGAGCATCTCCTGTATGAAGACAGGCTGAGGAAGTTGGGCTGTTCAGCCTGGAGAAGAGAAGGCTGCGTGGAGACCTCATAGCAGCCTTCCAGTATCTGAAGGGGGCCCACAAGAATGCTGGGGAGGGACTCCTCGTTAGGGACTGTAGTGATAGGACAAAGGGTAATGGGTTCAAACGTAAACAGGGGAGGTTTAGGTTAGATAAAAGGAAGAAGTTCTTTACTGTGAGGCACTGGAATGCGTTGCCCAAGGAAGTTGTGAATGCTTCATTCCTGACTGTTCAAGATCAGGTTGGATGGAGTCTTGGGTGACATGGTTTAGTGTGGGGTGTCCCTGCTTATGGCAGGGGGCGTGGAACTAGATGATCTTAAGGTCCTTTTCGACCCTAACTATTCTATGATCCTGTAATTGGTTATACTACCATTACTTTGAAGAAGAAATTTTGATGGAGTCAGGAATGTGCAAAAGCTAGTTTATCATTCAGGTCACACAGACTGCATTATGACCTTATTTCTCTCTACAGCTACCTGATAGTTTGTAGGAGGTTGTAGCGAAGTGGGTGTCAGTCTCTTCTCCCAAGTAATCAGTGATAGGACAAGAGGTAAAAGCCTCAAGTTGCACCAGGGGAGGTTTAGGTTAGACAATGAAAAAAATTTCTCCACCAAAAGGGTTGTAAAGCATTGGAACAGGCTGCACAGAGAAGTGGTTAGGTCATCAGCTATGAATGTACTTAAAAGGCGTGCAGATGTGGCACTGAGGGACATGGTTTAGTGGTGAATTTTGGTGAACTTGGCAGTACTACATTAATGGTTGGACTCAATGATCTTAAAGGTCTTTCCCAACCTAAATGATTCCATGACATTCATAAATCAAAATTCTAGCATTATCTTTTATAAATTTAAAAAATATATTAAAACCATACCTTTTCAGCAAGGATGTTTAATTCTCCTTTTGACAGCAGAGCTATGAATGGTCCAACATCTAATGTCGTTTCCACTGTCCAGTTGCTTGGGAAACTGAAGAAATATTTTGGAAAATTATATTAATGACTAATGTTTTCAATCAAAATTATACTAAAATTTCACAGGTTTTTTTTTTTTTATACTGTATCACATAGGAAACACAGACATTCTATGCCAATTGCTTATTAGCAACAGTCTGCATTTTGTCATCTCTCTGATATACAGAGCATTAGAGGCATTAGCAGAATTCTCAATATATCCAGATAAAGCCTTCAAATACTGTGGTAATGGAGCTTTCTCTCTCCCTCAATAGTCACAGTATTCTCAACACTTCTGAAGGAGAGGTCTGTGAACACCTAGGAGAAGTGGACAGTTTCCTCCTCATTCTGAAAAGATTGAGTTCACTGAACAACTCAGGAAAGTAACTCAGTGTGGCACCAGTCTGCTGGCAATGCTGCCTTTTTAAAACTGAGGGAGAGAAACATGAAACACAGGGGATGGAACAGAGGATTTAAATCCATACCTTATTAGCTCTGTATTTTTACTGTCTGTTATTTCATTCATCTGCAATGTCAGGAGTTATGGAAGGCAGATCTAACACCTTCGAGAGCCACATCTAATGACACCTATGCCATTTCTGTGTAAGATCAATTGTATGATAGGTACCATAGTTCTTGAAATAACATGCTATATTTTTTTTTTTTTGTAGGAATTCCAGGTCTTAAAATCAAGTTCAGGTTCAGTTCTGAGTGGTGATGGGTGTCTCAAAATGTATGTAGGGTAGCACCTTGCAGGTCTGGCCTGTTTGATACAAATCTGACAAAAGTTAACCAACCCAGTTGGTAACTGACTTTAGAAAGCACTTAGATAAATAACTTTCAGCCTAAAAGAGCCTGAAGAAGGTGGTAGTAGCAAATCTGTTGCTGGTACATGTTCTCACAGAAGACTTTCTTTGGTTTGTTGCTCTACTGTGAGGATGTTTGACTAGACAAGTAATAAACTAAACTAAACTATTTAGCACAGTGAGTTATGATTCAATAAAATGGATCTGTACCAAGATTAATGCAGGGTTGGGATCTGGTGGGAAATGTAGCTATTCCATTACTGGAAAAAATGCTGACTAGAAGGAAGCTGAATGAGCAACTAAAACTAGGTGAATCAAGTGACTGTCTTTAGGGCTGACGGGTGGTTAGAAACTATACATTCAGTCTTTCCAAATATAAGATACTTCTAAGAGACAATGCAAGAGAGAAACAGTGTATTCTTGCCAGACAGGGGATGGCTTTGTTTTTTGCAGGACTGATACAGCAGTGTTCCAATCAGCCTCCAAATCTGAGTCACTAATGATACCTAACATGCTGTCTGCTTTGTTGCTTCAGGTGGTTGAACTTTATAACCCTCTGGTTCTTTAGCTCTTTCCCACTGCCACAGGTGCTTGCAGCCATCTTTATTTCTCTTCTCACACCAGCACACTGAGTATCCCACCTCAATTTTCCCATTCTTCACATTCCTGTACCGTTCTTTGTCTGTAACACCCTTTCTCTTGCCGTATCAGAGACTCTCTTTGCCTGACCCTCCTCAAACATTACACTTTCTCTCCTTTTCCTCTGGGAATTAAGTCATGCAGGGTGTCCCTGGGGTTGTATTTTGTTCCACAGTTATGTTACACACAAGAACAGAAACATCATTCTAGTGGACAGAGACCCCAAGCTCAGTCAGTGACTGAGTTCTTTGTGTTGTTTTCATTGCAGTTCCATCTGGACAAAGAAAATGGCTTAACCATCAGCATAAGCAAGGTGGTATATTTAATACCTTACCCATATAACTCAAGTAGTTTGTATTTAATTTCAGTCTTCTGCTCATGGCTGAGCTGTTGGCAGAGCTTGAAGGGATGAAGGGCTGTTGCCATTGCCTTCAGGGACATTCTGCCATGTAGAAAGGCTGGAGGTAAGTGGCAGATTAAATTTCCAAGTAGGTCAACATCATATTCATCAGCAATGGAGCCGTTCTGAAACAAGAAGCATTTACCTTGTTGGTAGAGCTAATCTTAGCTCTGTATCACTCAACTCCCTCACAACACATTTAAACTCCATGACCCTTTAATGAACAAAGACACAACAGTCTGCACTGGCAACTTAATCTACAATTTTTGTCAAGACTGCTTTATACTTTTTCTTTTACAAATGCAACTGGTGATATTCAATAAGCACTTAGACCTTTCAGTGAATTCTTTATCCCACATTGAAGCACACATAAAAAATAATTAAACTAAATCTCCTGCCACAGTCTATCCAGGTGACTACCTGCAGATGTGGTGCACTTCTGCCCAGCAGCAGAGCCCTCACATGGCCCCTTATGACAAAAGGGAGAGACGTTCTTTCTGTCAGGTGGCTTAACTCTGAGGGGTTTCTATAGCAGCTGCAAAAGCTCTAGGGATTATACAGCTGGTTAGTATGTGTAAGGATGCAAATATTCACAACTACTTCAAAAAAATAGTTTCCCCTTAAACCTAGTGACTGCTGAACTTCCCAGAGAGCAGAATTCACAAAATCCCCCTGGTACCACCTCCTCTCCCATGGAGCTTCCCGTGGACAGCTCTACAGGACTAGCACAGCTCTGAGCAAGGGGGAGCAGCTTCAGATGCAAATGGGTCAGCTCCAGGCTGTCCCAGCCTGTTCACTGTGGTCAGCAATGACATTTCATGAGAACACTTTCTAAGATCCATTGAGTCGAGGAAAATTGTTAAGGAAGCTACAGAAAAGGTTTCTTTAGGCAGAGAACAATAGAACAAACTGTACATGAGAAAAACATAATACAGATATAGAATAAAACATAATACAGACTACAGATAGGTAAGTCAAGAATTTATGTAGATGGTGACTGACATTACTGAATGAAATGCAGTGCAATCATGTGTGCAAACAGAACCACAGAACGGAGTTTGGACCTCTGGAGGTCACCAGGTCCACACCTTCTGCTCAGAGCAGGTCGGATACAGTAGGTTGCTTAGGCCCTTGGCACTAAGAGTTTCTCTGAGCTCAGCAACAGTCTAAGCTGCTCTTGCTTGTGACAATGAAGAAATTAGCATGCCTTGCTATTACCTTTTGGGCTCTCAGATACCACCAGCTATGGTTTCACTGCACAGAGAGCAGGAAAGCCTGTGTCTTGGGTTGCTTCTCTGTATACAGGAGGTAATGAGCATGTGCATGCAGGCTGGAGAGCTGAAGTAGACAGAATAACTTTGTGAAGCACCACGTAACAATAAACGGAAAAAAAACTAATCAATCACTCTCACTTAGTTTGGAACTGTCAGCGGCAATTGCCCTCCACTGCTGACCCCTCCTAGCCATACCTACCAAGCACTCCTGTACTTTTTGTAGGACAGCGTTCTTTTTGTGAAGGCTTGGGTTCAAAAGGTTCATCTCAGTCTTCCCCAGACTTGCAACAAAAGGGACACACAAGGGGCCTGAAACATACTCCAGGTACTCAATCCTGCAGAAAGAATTCAAATTATCTCATAATATAAACCTGACCTTCATACACCCATAACCCACCCGTAAAATCTGGAGACACTATACTTGAAAAACTGGACTTGAAATACTATAAATGGGCCAGACCCAAAAAGTTGAAATTAATCCACACTTTACTTTAACTTAAATCTTCTTCCAGTTCATGAGCACATGTGCCTCACTTCAAAAAAAAGCTAAAGGTTGTAAATAGCTGCAAGTGGATAAAAGTGCTGAGGTGCTTTAACACCATATGAAATGAGACTGTCTGCAAATCTTAAATTTTTTTCCCTTTCCTCTTTTTATTAGGAATAATTCTCTGATGAATGAAGATGTGGTGGGTGGACTAAGGACAGCAAGTAATTTTAGACTAGACTTCGTTTTTATCAAAGTCCAAGAGGCCTGCCAAATGAACAAAATGATGTTCTTTACCATCTAGAGTGGCCAGCAGCCTCTGTAAAGAAAGCTATATCCCAGAGCTGCACAAGTCTAGCATTATCAGGGTTTGTAGGCAAGAGTACCGGTAACTTTTGATGGCTCTGAACAAGCAACACGCATCTGTTGGCCAAATAACTTGGTGCTGCGGCTTATAGAAAGCCTTATATTAAAGTCTTTCTATTATTATTTTACTATTTTTAAAGAGAATAATGCCTTCCCAAACAGAATGCTTTTCTGTCCTCACTTTTTTTCAATTAAAATTATTCCAGGTAAAGAACAATTCTCATTCCCTTTTATCCCTTTAAGCTGGAAGGAAGGAAGGAAGAGGGGAATTAACAAGTTATACAATTCAGGAATTCATGTCAAGGTACAATTATTTTTTTTCTTATGGAAAAAAGCTGTCACTGAATATTACTTCGCTATTTACATAAAGCAAAGTTTTGCTAACTTACAAAAGTGCCTTTAAACACACTGAAATGATTTTAAACATATGAAGCAATATGCTTGGGCAGAACCAAATGGCTTTGTTGTAAGATATTCACTCTCAAAAAAAACCCTGAACAAATAAGCAAACCACATCTCACAACCTAGGGGAACAAAAAAAAAAAAAAAAAAACAAAACCCAAAACAAAACCCAAAAAAAACACAATCCACCAAAAA
>NDXB01016762.1:123772-235612 GCA_002631895.1 Agapornis roseicollis
AAAAAAAAAAACCAAACCCAAACCAAAACCCAAAGAAAACAAAATCTAGCATAAGCTGTATTTATGTTACTTTTGTGATTCTAAGCAAGTATGTTCAAGAAAGCCCAGCAAATGAGCCCCTTTCTTTTAGCAGATATCAGCAACAATATAAGCAGCAACATTATAAGCTTTTAAATCTTCATTGCTGCCACACCACTGCACCATGATTTAGTCTGGGCACAGAGAGATTCAGGGGGGTCTGATTTCAAGGATGCAAAGGAATTCACAACTGTGACGAAAATGGGCTATACTAAAAGACACCAAGTATTACTAACTTGCATTTGAGACAGATTTCAGCTACAATCAGTGACCACTTTTTATAAGCCACCATTTCTTTGAATCATCAGTTTTCTTAGGATTGAAGAGATTATTTTAAAAGTGCTCAGAAGGACGAGTCTGAATGCAGTGCTACAGATGAAGTAACTTAAGATGTAGTAAGATGTAACTCACGGAAGAACCAGTAAGAGGAATGGAGGAATAGATACATTGGAGACTTTCCAAAACTTCCATGCCAAACAATTAATCTAAAAGCAACAAAAAATTAATATCTTGAACATGTGGAAATATGGAGAAAGAAGGAAATGATGGTTTATTACAGTTTATAATTTAGCATATATAATTATCTTCAAAGAGCATTTCTCTTTGGCTTTTTTATAGTAGTTTAGAGTTTTCTTTTTGTAAACATCAGAGATGAAACATCCTGTATTCGGGTGCATGAGAGCATTTTTATGTTTTCAAAATCTACATATGTTTCCAAACAGATTACTAATGAATTAGCAAGTAGAATGACTGTAGGAATTTCTTACAATTTGTAACAAATGAAATCGTCAAAACAAAGTATAAGAACAGACAAATTCACACATAAAAGATTTAAATGAAATATGTTGGCAAGCTCACACATACAAGATTAAAAAGAAAAGAAAGAAAAGAATTAACCGAATTCTGATTTACCTACAACGTGGCTATTAGGTAGTATGTTTATGTACACAAAGTCTTCCTTTGGTTTTACCTGATATGCAGAAAGTAGATGAAGATTCATTTCAAAGAACTTGAAAGTGTTTAAAAAAATGTCTGTACCCATACTTTCAATGTGTTGACAAGTTACTCCTTTCACAAGCTGTCCTGTGCTGATAGGAAAAGCAAAGTTCAGTCTTTTGAATGTTTAAGCAGGATCTAGTCCTTACTTCCCACAGCCATGTCCTAAAACACAGTTTCTTGACTGCCTCTCTTTCCCATTTCTTGCAACTGAAAGGCTATTGAAAGTAAAAACATAATCAAATTGAAAAAATATTGACTATGCTTTATACCAAAACCTCTGCAATCCCAATTTTGGATTTGGAGACCCTTTTTAATGAGGAAGGTGCATTACCCCGTGGCATCAAGGAGTGAATAAACATAAGATAGTACAAAATAACCACATACTGTTTACCTCAAAAATGCTCCCATTGCAAAACTAGACTTAAATGCCATTTCAAGACAGACTGTCATCCATACCTTAGAAGATCAACAGGGTAGTTTTTCTTAGACAGTAATTCATACAGATACAAAGCCTGAAATAAAACCCACCATATTTAAAGTTAAGCTTAGGTACTCCAGTTGTAAGATACAATAACTACTGCAAGGTTTTTGCATGCTTAACTCTCTTATCCAGTCTAAAGATATTTCTATGGTCCAGCTTGGCCAACCAAAACGTTTGTCACCCAGTGGTGAATTTCTTCTTCACAAGACAGAACACTGCTGACTGACATTATAAGATGGTGTTAAACATGTCCATGGCACACAACCACTGAATAACTTAGGTTTGAAGGGACCTTTGGAGATCATCTTGTTCAGCCTTTCATCTTTCTGGACAGAGTCAAAGGGCTGACTGTGCATGCAAATGTCTAGTATAGAGTACTGGAAAGAGAAAATGCATGTGGCAGAATCTTGAAGACATTTAAACTCAGCATATTAATGCTTTGCATAGTGTTGTCTTACAATTCCTGCTTAGGTTTTAAGTGACCTCTGGTTGCTTACATCAAGATATATACATATATATATATATATATATAGGACAGTTTCTTCCTTTTCTCAATGTTCCTTGAACACATATGTGTTACAACACTTCTTCTGTTCTTCTATCATACTAAATTGCATTGAAATTGGAACTGCATAATAATTTTTACCTGGCTTCTTCTTAGTTCTTTTTCTTTCATCATTGAAGAATTATATCCAGTCTGCTTCCATAAACCAGGAAGAGATATTTCTTTAAAGAAAGCTCCTGGTATATCTTTGACTGATGAAGAAAAATCTCCAGATGAAGCTATCTAAAAAGAATAACAGATAATATATGGCATTTCAGAACTGATGCTTAGACTTACAGGATTTGTCCTTTCTATTCTGTGCAATATTTCTCTTAAGAGGATAAAAGTAAAACATGCTAGCATTAAAAATATCATGGAACTAAGCAAGACAGAGCCTTCAAAATATACTTGATTTTCAGAAAAATACATTAGAAATATTAACCACTGAGCTAAAACACATATCTTAGTGACAACATTTTAAATCATGCCCTGCATTTCTGGTTATTGTGCTCATGTGCAGTGAGAACCTGCTGCACTGTCAAGTTTATAATCACCTTCCTGAGGATCCCTTGTTGCTGCGCAGGCGATAATTCAGGTAAATATTGGGATGTTGTGCCTCGAATAATGTGAGAAAGCTCTTTTGGGTTCATGCTGTAGAATGACTGTGTACTGATACCAGTTACCAATGCGCCCATTTGACTAACATTATAAAATGATAAAACCTGCAGAAATAACAGCACAAGCAAACAGAAAGTGTTCTGGCTAGTGAACAGCAGATAGATATATTTTAAAGCAAAAGTTAATAAATCAAAACTATTACTGTTGAATACTTAAAACATTTCTTGCCTGAGGATGCACTTTTCTTAGATTTCTTCCAATTCAGACAAATCTGTCCAGGGAACAAATGCAACAATTTTCCCAGACAGTCCTTTTATTGACACTTCAGAGAGGACCCTGACTCCTTCCATTACAGCATATTCGAATATATAGCCTGGGACCTCTGCTCATGCAAATTCTGCTTAGGGTAGTGACAGAGACAAAACAATATATACAACTGCCAAATACAAATAGTCATTCTCTCTGTTACTAGAGAATTACTCTGAGAAGTACACTCTTGGATGTTTTTATTTTATTTAAACAAATTTTTCACACCACTAACATTACTAAAAAGAAGTCCTGTATTAAACTTTTCAAGATCAATGGTTGTTGAGAAAAAGCCATTTCACTTTTAAAAATAAAAGGTAGGAAAGCTGTTATCAGAGGTACCTTTTCATAGGAGAGATATTTACTGGATAAAATCATAACTTGGCTTTTTGTCCACCCAGATACTTGGTTTAATGTTGCAATAGCATTATGAACTGCTTCAGGTGACAAAGATTCCAGCTGACTTGAAGTTAGTCCAACTACAGCATCTGACAGAGATCCAAGGATATCATTCAATGTCTGGTTTTGCATGGCAATGTCCAGGAGTTGAGATTTGAGCTAAAGCAAACAAACAAACAAACAAGCAGATGGGAAATAAAAGATTTCCAAGAACCAATTTCCATTATCACGCAAACATTTAAATGGAGTTTCTGGAATACGCATTGGCAACCATTTAGTGACCACACTTCATAAAAATACAAAAACAGAACCACAGCTCTGAAAGGAATATGGAACAGGAGGAAACAGAATGATAAAAGAATAAAAGAATGGGCAGTGTTTAAAAAAAGGAAGGGCTTTTATTTTTTGCATTATATGCTCAAGAACTATTTCTACTTATCTTTGATACGCCCATAATTTTTCACTCTTTTCCTTCTATATTCAAGAAGAAAGTCCTTTCTTCCCTCTTTTAAAGATTAGATTAGGCAAGAAGAACAAGCACTGTACCCACCTTCTGAACCTCCGCCTGGAAACCTCTCAGTTGATTACACTTGATCATTTGATGAAGTAGAGCCCGGGCCACAGCTGCATCCATCTGTTCCATGTCATCATAAAAGCAAACCAATAAACCTAGCCTATATAGAAGAAATACTTTAGCTAACTTCTGACGTAAAAGGTGTCACTCCCAGGAAACTGAAATACAGTGTGATACACCCTACTTGTGCTCAAAACTTGAGTCATTTCTGTTTGTCGTCAGTGCGTTAAACTGCAATCCTTAAAACTCCACATAGCCTGAATTTGGGAGACATATGGACTATTCTCTTTATTCAGCTGAACTCTACCTAAGATTGCTTGTGCTGTCAAAAATTTAACTTTCCTAATTCCAGAGTCCATGGCCAGATTTTACCAGCTAATGCCTCCCCTTCCCTTGGCAGAATTTGCAGTGTAATTTCCACTTTGAAAAGGATGGAGGGCTATTTAGTAAGTCACTAGAAGTGGCTTGCTGAGTTCTTACCTGGATTGATGGGATGTTTTGAATTCCAAATCCTGATGGATTTCACATGCAACATAACTCATTCATGTGTCAGAGTAGCAGCTAGAGCATTAGATAGTTCCTAGCACTTCACGTTTAAACAAAGCCTGCTGTATTACACATCAAAACTATGACTGGCCAGTGCACAGAGACCTGTCCAATTCAACACTGGTTTGGACAATCTGCACTGAGGTTCACTGTCATAGTTGTGCCAGCACAGCAGTTTGCAAAGCAGTGTTATGAACTACATGTGGAGCTCATTTTCCTTCAAAGTATTGGTGCTGTATTATTTAAGTTCAGCATTTCCATTATCCTCTGTAATACACAACAACAGCCATACTTGGTGGAGAGTAGTCATGCCACCAAGGGTAAGCGCCTACTGTAGGTGGCCTTCTGACTTAGGCCTGCTGCTTATTTACTGCCATTACCTTCAGCCCTGCAAAGAAAGAGGTCTGAAGCGTGTATCTCTTTCTCTGGACTTAAAACGTCATAGTGATGGTGATGAATTCATTTGTAGGAAGCCTAAATCAATCCCTATGTCCCTGACAAATCTTAGCCTTTGCTTTCAGAATTTACTCAGCACTAGAACCTACAAAGGCATGGCCAAAGCCCACCTTTCCTGCTACAGTCTCAGTTTTTCATAAGTTCAGTAATGCAGGTACAGGCAGATTCTAGGCAATAATGTCCAGATGTGAACTAAATCAACAGTGAACAATGCTGCAGCACTATCACAAGCTAAGTAAAATTCTGCAGAAAGACTTAGTTTTTAGTTCCTTTAGTCCCTCAACAACAACCTGCTCAGCGATATAATAAAACACTGCTTCAGCAGCCCATCAGAATTCATGGGACATCATCAAACTAACATAAAAATCAAAAAAACATCTATAACAGCATTTTTATAAGAAATAATTACCTTCTGATGCACTATTGCATAGCCTCCAAGAGCTCTTCGTCTCCTTTGGGACTAGCAGCAATGAATAATACTACTTCTTTAAAGTAAAAGTGCATTTAAATCATCAGCATGGTTAAAATGAGTAATATAAAATAAGTGCGTTGTAAAAATGGAATATATTAAGGATTATGGAGCATGACATTTCTCTCATCTGTGAGAATGTGGTATTCTGTGAGATTCTACCTCTTGTGAGTGCTAGAATAATCTTTAAGATTTCTGACATTGGAATTTAGAGTGTGGGCATAATTCTCTTGCTTACACCTCCGACAACCTGCAGTATTTCATGGAAGTGCATGAATTACATTGCAATAATGATAGGAGCTCTGAAGCTATAAAGCATATTTTCCATTAGTTTAAAACTCCAAGGTATCCCCCAAGGAGACTACAAATAACTTCACAGGCAGTGATGTCTTGGGACTACATACATCCTTTGATAGGACAGTGTAAATGCAAATGTGGAGTACAGCACTTCCTCACAGATAGCTCAAGCTCACTGCGTATTTATGAGTAAGAGCAGTTTATTTTGGGTTTTTGTTATTGTTAAAGTAAGTTCAGTGCTGATTTGAGACCCCTGAAAATCCAGTTTCCTGCTTAGACATGTAACAGTTACCTTCATTTAAACATGGCTCATCTCTACCCTTCAGGACAGGCTTTAAATCTCTCCACTTTGCAACCTTTCTGGTGATACCCATGTAATTTAAAATGCACCTGCAGTCCTGGCTGGCACGAACTATGATTTCCTCCTTCAATCTTAACTGTAACATGATTTCCACAAAACACCTCCATCTTCTGTGATTTGAACAGCCAAGTCAACTCATGTCCTTCCATCCCAAATTATTTTAGAACTGAATTGTGCAATGTGATGGAACTCTGATTGGGTCACCCAGGTACTACTGTAGTCCTCCTATGAATACTACAGACAACTCCTCACTGTGAAGAAGGAGACGAAGCATTAGCTAATTAGGCACACTGCCAAATTTTCATAAAGCAGCAATTCTTCACTGTTCCTAAACAGGGTTGGATTTCAGCCTAGATTTTTCTGCTGGAAGGAAAAAGCTATGCCACATCAACAGTTTCATCAGCTACTTATTGCTCATTTCTCTCCTCCTTACTTATTCATTGTCTCCATACAGAGCCATAAAAGAAAAAGAAAAGCAATCTTGCCTGTAGATAGTGGAAGTGTTTTTCATATCGAATCCTGATGAGTTTATTCTTTCCAGGAAGCCTTGTGCGAGCTCTGGTGTGATATCATACACTGTGTCCAACTGCTTTGTTGCATTGTCATAGCTTATGAATAGTCTTATCTGAGCAATACAAACAAAATTATGAGTCAGGATTATGAAAATATTACATCCAATAAAATGTTTGACACACTAAATTAATTGACTTCATTCATGTAACAGCGAAAGGAAGAAGCTACATTTGTATAATGCAGTATTTTTGAAAGCAAAGCTGAGTGAGCAAGTCTCTGTCAAGCTGTCAAATTATGTGAAGGTCTTCATCACTGGTCCCTCAGTATCTCTCAGTACACATCACAGAAGCCTGATCCAGATAAATAATTACATATCAATGACAGGCACTTTCAAATTCCAGAAATGGAAGAATATTTGCATGGCAATGAATTTGGATTCTCTTTATATTTAAATAACTAAATTATATAAACTTTTCTCATGTTTAATTTACATCTGTGTTCATAATGTTCGTAGCTGACATCACTTGATACTGATATTTCCAACCATGTTTTATTACTTACTTCATTGAGACTAATTTTCAGAATTTCTTCCAGTGGGAGATGGACCATGTATCTTCCCAAAATCCATAAGCTTTCTGCACTGACCCAAGAAGTTGATTCATTGAACTCTGTTTCATACAAATAAATACTCACTACAATGTTAAGAAAGTAATTGTTTTTCAAATATATTGTACCCAGCATATTATTATTGGTAAATAAATAAAAGAAATCTGCAAATCGAAAACTCCTTAGCACAGAGTCAGGTTCCCTCCATTAGCTAGATTTTAGCACCACATTTTTAGAAGCCCACACATTTGTGAATTTAAATGAAATACTGGTTCCAATGTCTCAAATTTTCTCCTATGAAAGCCGTTAAGGGTTTATGTTGTCAAAGTACAAAACGGATAAAGTATGGAGCAGAAAAAAATGAAGCCACTAGTATTAAATATGGAGCAGCATTTTTAAAATTCAGTTTTCCTAACCAAATATATCAACTAAGAACATGAGGAAGGCATGATACTTTGTAACACTTTATACATCTTATGTATTATTACTGATGATCCCACTTATTTCATCAATAGGCAATAGCAATAATGGAGAAAATGAAAAATCATTCATACACTTATACGGAAATAGGTTGGCAGAAAATACAGAATACCACATAACAGTTAAAAAATGTCATTCATTCAGTAATATTCTCTCAAAGACTGAAAATGAATAAAGATCCAAATATCCCTGAGAAAAAAGTATGTATGGACTAGGTGGGCACTCTGAGCCACAAAGACAATGTTTTTTCCAAAGTGTCATAATCGGGATGGCTCAGCATGTGACGCCTCTGAACACATGCCTTAGCAGCGCTGATACAACTCTGCACTTTGAAGAGTTCTGGTATCAACAGGCTACAAAAACCAGCCTATAAATATCAGAAGCTGAAAGACCCCATTTAGAAAGTGATTTTTTTTGAAAACACTGATCTAAGTAAGTTCCTTAACTGTGACAAGATGATGCTCCCAGCAGACCTGGCATGCCTCTAGTTTTTTTAAGTGCAATTACCTCCCATCACCAGGAATATTAAGAGAGTTGAACGATATGATAGAAAAGTTAAGAAAAACTAGCACAATTTCAAGATGTTAACTGTGGCCTTTAGTAGAACAAACCTACAGTTAAAACCACAATAACAGTCATCCCTCAAAACTGTTTTTTATTTTTAAATAAGGTACAAAATTCAACAGTTACTGTCTCCTGGTTTTGCAAGGCTACCAGCACGCTTCACCTCTGAACACCCCTGTGGGTTTAATATATGAAATGTGGTAACTGAGTGACAAAGAAATTTCTTAAAAGATCTGACTCTTAGGACATGTCATTCTCCTGCCAGCTCAGTGATCCAGCTGCAGGGACTGCCTGGCATAGCGGGGAGATGTAGCATGATGGGGAAGCCCTCTGCATTCTGCACAGCAGAGACACGGTGATGCGCCCTCTGCCTCCAAAACCAGCAAAAATGCCTGGAAGGTAGCCCTGTAAGCACCACAGATATGAGGCTTCTTTCAAGTTTCTTTTCTGCTGAACTACAGTGAGGAAGACGCTGCTTGTGCAGAGGGTTGATTCCCTTCCCATGTGATCCCAGTGGTACCCATGTAAAAAGTTAAAGTGAATGAATCAGACTATTGCAGGCCTCCTTTGCTGTCCTGCACTCTGTGCTGCTGTAAGTGACGTGCAGGTACACTCGAGTGAGCCTTAGACTTGCCAACCTGGATGTTGGTAGCTCAGGGCTGATGGGTTCTGCAGCTCATTCTACCACAAACAGCTGGCAATCACACAGTTCCTTCAGGAGAGTATTCAATGTATCTGCATTGTTTTGCATTTGAAGCAGCAATAAAGATGTAAGAAAGGCATGGTAATTCTCAGTCCCTCCTGAGCTGGGTGATCTTTTACAGATGGTTTCACTAATGTTTCAGACACAACCCAAGATGTCCAGTGCTGTGGGGATTTCTCAGGACTGCTGAGGCAAGTTCTGCATCTTTGTTTCCCCAGTAATGCACTGGTGATGACACCATCTCCTAGCAGCACCAGGAAGTTCCTCTCTATGACTTAATGGGTTATTCTGCTATTTTGAAACAGCAAAAAACCCAGGAGCTAAATTTAGCTCACTGTGGGAAGCAGGCATTTTGCCTTTGATATCCAGGGAAAGAGGAAGAGCACACACATCTGAAAGTCTAAAATAGTTCCACAACAGCACTGCTGGGATGTTCACTGAAACCCAAATACTGGCTCTGACACATTAGTGCTCCTGCTGCATAACAGCCCCCTCATGGAGCCTGTCCTTCCCTGTTCCAGCTGTGGCACATTTGTTTAAGACACTTTAACATTAACAAGGCAAACAGATGAGGTATAATGCATAAAATCAGAATTAATTAACTTTGTCTTCATCTCATCCCTTTTCTGAATGAGTCAGTGCCACGCGCAATAGAACTTTCACATCCTGCATTTGTCGTATTTTAAACAGTGCATTAGCTAATGTATTCTGAGACAGATCTAATTTTCTACTCTAAATCGGAGTTCAGAAGTGAACAACACAGCTGTGCAGAGTACCTGACAAGTGTATCCTATTTAAGTCTTAGAAAAAGGACCTGAGTACAGAGACTTTATGTATAGCTCTGTACACAAGAGATGAAGAGCAAGCATCTTTAGAGAACTATTTGCTGTGAATACCAAATATATTGTTTACTGTATTCAGGACAGCTACTCTTATACAGACCTGTGTTAAATTTGGGAAACTATTCAATACAATGGATAGGTCTCTTGCTGACTGTTTTTCTCTTCTGATAATAAAGTAGAAAACATTTTGTACATAACATACCACTCATGTTATAGGACTTTTGTAGAATCTGCTTCATCCACCCATACAGAGCTTTCTGTGTATTTGCTGAGGTTTTGTCATAAAGGTCCTTGAATACTGCTGATCTAAGTGATACAAGGGCATGTTAGTTCACTAATGAGTTAACTATCCAGGTTTTTTTTTTAAATCACAAGCATGGGCAAATGTTTTTAGAAAGAGCCACACATAAGCAGAAAGCAGTATCTGGACAACAGACTGAGACCATATAGTAACCTCTTTTTAAAAGTATATATAGCCAGCAAATACTATGTAGTTCTAATTGTGTCTGGAAAATAAATGGCTTACAAGTTTCTGAAAGCATCCTCCGGCAGAATGTTTGGGAGGCTCCCAATGACATCAGGTTGGAGATAGTTCACAGCTGACACACGCAAAACCTGGCTTAGGATATCCACACAGTCCAGAGCACTCAGAGCCAGAAAGCATTTATCCAGTGTTATAAGGAACAAGGTCCTGTTTACTCCTGGGCTTTGAAATATTCTCTCTCTAGTTTTGTCCCAGTCAAGAATAATGTTTCCCATTTTCTGCAAGTAACAAAGGGTTAATAGAACAACTCTACGATTAACTCAGTATATTGTTCATTTTGAGGCCTGACAGAAAGCATTCTATAAAAAATATGGTGCTGTTCTCACGAAAAATGGCTGCAAAATACTATTTAGTGCATTCGTTCAGATAATTTGTCTCTGGCATTGATCAGACAGCAGCTTGAATCTTTGGACAAAATCAAAATGAAAAACATAAAAATAATTCAAATGGCTGAAGTTATATTGTGTGCTGTCATGAAAGAATTAGTTAGCTGGAAAATGAAAGAATATCAGAATGGGATGAGTATTATCTCATTATTATTTTTGTTTGAATAATTATTATGTTTATTAATATGTTTAATAATAATACTAATTTGATTATTGAATACTGGATCATACAGTGTTTGTTCTGGGCAGTCACCTCATGCCTGGCGAAACACAGTACAATTCTCCCAGATCAATCTCCCCCCTCAGCAATACCCACACTGGAGGCCCTTCCTCCTAGCAGAAAAGATGCCAAGTGCTCTCACACACCAGGCTGTGATCCCACCCCTGCAGTGAGATTCCTTTTGCAGGGTTAATACTCCCTGGGTGATACTCACTGATTTTGAGCGAGACTTTCAAGATGGGTCACACAGGGACACATCACAGAGGCAACGAATGATGTTATACTGCCTCTCCTCCAAATTGCCTAACAATTTGCTTGCATGCTTCCATAACTAGTTAATAAGATAAGTAATTTCATCTTCTTTAGTCATTACAGCTCTCTTTCTAGACACTGAAGAGAAGCAGATACTCCCTGAGAAAAACTGGTCCTACCTACTTTAGATACTGTGTAGGAAGGTAAATCATTCACTGGAGATGTGTTTCTCTCCACTGATTGCAGAGAAAATCCATATATCCAACTTGGACTTGGCATCAAACTTTCAAACAACAAGAATTAAGTAAGTCCAGCCTTAGGAGTGAGGCCCCTGGAATCTAATCCAAGCCGACTCAGTAACTGCAATACCCCAAGTCTGGCCCTGTCCCATTTATTTGAAACACTGACAGCAGCTTTTCTTTTCCACAAGTGCAGAGTAACTTACAAGATGGTCCTTTCTGCTGTTGAAGAGATACTTCATTGCAGTTTGGAACTGCTGCTGATCAAGCTGTTGAAATTCAGACAGTAGTTGCCTAGGCTGGTATAAAAGGTTCTTCAGATAACTTTCTATGGACATCTGAAGTATAGAAAAATATGCATAATATACATAAAACTCATACTATTGTACTAGGGGCATCTTTTACTCCCTGAAAATTTCTGCTTAAGGAAGGTTAAGAGTTTAGCTCCTGTATTGGCTGTGTTGTCAACAACTCGAACAACTATAAACACAAGCAGTAAACAAAGTAATCTAAATGTAATTCTGAAGGACAGTAGTTTTTAAATCCTATTCTCAGACTGAGCCAAGTGGCATGAGCAAGTCCTCTGAAGTGAACCATTTAACACAGATGCCTCAGGTTCTTACTTCATAAACCAAGAGTAATAATACTTTTCTGCTTTACACAGAAGGGCTGTGAAAATGAAACTTTAAAAGAGATAAAAAAAAAATAAATAATCAGGTACTGTGTGCATGCAATTATTACTAAAAAAAGGAAAGAAATATGCAATCAGATGGGAGGAAAAGTCTGTACCAGGTTGTAAGGCAAAAATTCTCTCACATTGAATTGCATTACCAGGTAACAATCTCATTCCTGTTTTGAATATCTAAGGGGAATTCTAGCACTGGAAGGCTCATTAGCATCAGACTGGAGTAAAATCCCTTCTAATTCCTGACAGAATTATTTCAGAATTAATTTGGAGTTCGAGTTGAAACTGCTCTTCGTTGGATTTGCTTGGCTTGCATTGCCACCAACAAATACTAACACAGATAGGTCCCTGCTGCATGCTTAGAGCCTTAAACTGTTAATAAATGCATTCAAATGGGAAGAAGCAATAGTAGTCTCATGTAGCTTTGGCTGAGCTGTGACAGTGAAATGGAACTTGGGAAATGGTTCAAGTGCTGCGGAGCTACATGGCAGTGGGCTTCTGGGAATGCCTGAGGCTCAGAGGGCACACATTTGACACCTTCCTTTTTCAGAGCACGTGTGTGCATATGTAGGGAGGATGGAGGGGTTCAGGCTTTGATTAGCAGGCTACAACTCCACTTAAACCAGCTCATAGCTAATCATAATGACCAGGGATGAAGAACAATGACTCTTTCCTACATCACTTCCACACTGACAATTTACAGAAACAGAGATCATAGCAGCTTTAAAAGGTGAATGTGTTCTGTAGGATGCTTTGGAGCCTCTCATTCCATCCAAAGCAGTGCAAACTACCTCCACAGTTAAAATCTGGGAGAAACCTGTCATTTTGGGGAGAAGAGCATGTACATTTACAATTTAGAAACAATAGCTGAATATGAAAATTCCTAACATCTGCTTTCTATTGGAGGAAAAGCAAAAAATCTTACTATTATATCTGCCTTGCATATCCCTGCAATCTTAGGGGGAAAAGACAACCAAAGCCCCTATTCCTATTTCATACTTACCTGCTACACTGTAGATCTGTTAGTTACCTCTATTACTGATAATGTAATTTTGGCTACAGAGATAGGTTGCTTTTTTAAATAACATTTTTAAATGGCACAAACCTGTAGGCTGCTAAGAGTGAACATAACTTCCTGTGCATGAAAATATGCCATGACTTTTGTAAGCATATCTGCTGTCCAGACATTAGAACTGTAACAGAAAACAGGACCAAAAATACCAGCAAAGTAACATAAAATGTAAAATAGCAGATTACAAGACAAAACAAAAAACCCCCACTACTACTAGAACAATAATGACATGAGTACTTAGCTTTCTGGCCTAGCTAGACTAATAGCCAACTGATTTAATGCAAAGAAAACACACAGTTCAGTGAGGAAGGGAATGAGGTTACTTTATCTAATGCCACAACCACCCACAATGATCTCTACTTTCCAATGTGCTGCCATTAGTACCATCTCCAGACACGAGACAAGTTGTGCTGTGGCTAGTCCAGAGCTATAGGTGTGCTTCCTGGCACCCATTATACCTCTTATGATCTGCTTCTAGAAAGAAAGTACAGTGACTAATGTCTGCTTTCTTTTCCTCAGCAAAGTCATTAATTTCAGTTTCTTCTTTACACAGCCATTGATTTTCTCAGAGAATGTAGGAGTAGAAATTGCTTTTGAGGCTTACAGTGCTCTTTCAAATTTAGACAAAATTAGAAAATAATTCAAAAGTCACCGGTAGCTGGAAGTGGGATAGATGGGGGATGGAGTGGGACTGAAAGAGGGAGATAGACAGAAAGCTGGAACTGCACCTGATTTCCTTAAGAAACCATTCTGAAACATATGAACAAAGTTAATTGTCAGAACATCTGAAAACTGTAGCTAGTGTTTATTCTCAGTCTCATCCTCTGTATGTTTTTTGCTTCATCATGAAAACCATCTTTTTCCCTTGTTAAGAGGAAATACTCCTCACAAGATATCTGTACCAAAGTAATCGTACGTACCAATTTTATTCTATCCATAATGTTTTAGTTTCAATGTAAATGAAACAGATCAAGATGGTGAGAATAATACGTTACCTTTGAAAATGAAGTATATCAAGGAGTGCTGCACATAAAAAATGGAACATAAAAAGTTATGGTGAGATATTGAGCTTTAATTCCTTTTAGAAGTATAAGTGGGAAAATTTTTGTATATTACCATTCAGATATTTCCCAGTTATTACTTCCTCCTAAGAAAAAAAAACCATAAATATATGTAATGAATTATTATTTATAGATTATAATATAAAATGTTAGTAGAGAGATCAAATAAAAATACTAACCACAGCTTTGTGCAATAATGGAGGCAAATCTGCAAAAGATTATCCTGTTACTGCAGTGATCAAAACTATATATACACATCTAATTTATTTATAAGTATCAAATGCAGTTTTGATTAAAAGTATTTACATAAAAACAGTGAAAAAAAAAAGGGCTACATAATAAGCAATCTTGGTTAAATTCTTTGCTGACAGAGCTCCATGAAATCAAGAGAGCAGAGAATATGGTCCTAGTTACTAAATAGTACCACATCTATTTTACTACACATAGCTTTTTCCATCCACACAGACTACATCCCTCACGCAGAAGATCTGGTCTTACCTTCAGTGTTTCGACTGTGTATAATCTCAGCATGATTTACTGACATCAATAAAAAACATATCTTCAAAAGTCTGGACATTTCTTCTAGTGCTTATTAAAATCGGAAGATATTTAAATTGAAAAGGAAAACATAAAGAACAGTCAAAAGGCAATATTCACACAAAACTTCCATAGCTATAAATAAGAGACAGACTAAGCTATGGAGTATAGATAGAGATCAGAAAAAAGTGCTTGCTCCCAAGTTTTTAATTTAGGTCTTTTCCCAAGATAGAGATGCATTTTATGCAAATACAAGTCTGTCAAGTGTGCATGTGCAGACAGATTTATTTCCCTTCTACCAAACAGCTCTTTAAATTTCCTTCCTAGAAGCACTGTTTACTTACCCACTTTACACTTCAGTATGACTGAAATGCATTTTTGTCAAAGCGAACAAATCCTTTTAAATTCAGATAAAAAAGAAATTGGGGGAGCAAAAAAGGAAATAGTAAACAAGCTCAAAACAAACCCTAAGCTTTCTCTAGCTTGCTAAGTTGCCTGCACAATTACTGCAGACCAGGTCTGGGACCCTCCATTTGCAGGTCTCTGAACTCAAATGGCTGGAGGGTCCAGCCCTCTCGCTCACCCCATGGCATTGCAGGGTGCTCCAGGCATGGAAGGTGAGGGAGTGTTCCTCTTTCCTATTGCTGCCACTCCATAAAGAGGGCAATACCCTTATGCCCTTCTGAAGCAGAGGGAAAGTGACACATATGGGAAAGCTGGAGTTCAAGATCATGCCACTTTATTTAGATGGATGAAAGTTCTACTCACAAACATACAATCAGTTTTTCACCATCAGCTAGCATACAATTTCTGTGGAAATACGTTTTAGTAGTTCTTGCTATTGCTGCTATAAAGATCATTGAAAGATAAATTAGCTGGAAAAGCAGTAATGGGATACCTGGAGCTCTTCATCAGGGTGTGTCTGATTCTAATCAGAAAATCTCACAGTTATCCTACATGAAATGAACTTGTTGCTTTCAGTCTAGCTCCTGAAGGACAAGAATGCAGATTGCAATAATGCAATGGGATGGAAAGGAAGCAGAGACTGAACAGATCTTGCTGCAGGTATTTCTGCAGCCACATACCCTCCGCAGTGCCGAGTACCACCAGCTGCTTTAATTGACGCTGCACTAACTTTACTGCAGAGAGGATCTTCTGCCTCTGTACCCTCAGCCTGGCCCTCTGCCCAGCCATGAGACTGGTGACTGTGAGGTATTAGATAATGCGCTGCTCTGCAGATTGCAGCTTCTTACACTGGGATTAGTCCCCAGTTTTACCAAATTACATGGAAATCCCTGTTGGCCAACTGCACTCTGACACTAAGATGACATTTATAGGGTTCTCTCCCTTTATTTTAAGAGTATATCTGAACAGACCTAATTTCTGCATGTTCTTTTGCTGTTGAATTTGGATCCATTCTCTCTTTTTTAATTAAAAGTTCTCTGCCACAGCTTGAGTTACAGATCTGAACATCTGATAAACATGAACACCTTTTACAGATTGTTTAATCTCGTGTTTCAGCAAGGTACCTTTTTGTGAAAATGCCTTTTAACAGCCTCTAGCAATACTTCACTCTAGCACAAAAACGTCAGTCTTTAAACAGGAGTGACTCAAACTGACAGATGGGGAAAAATTTAAACAGTAAAACTTCAAGAAGCTATCGCCTCTGTCCTGTTTCTGCACACATTGAAACCCTTTTCAGCCATTCTTTTGGGAGCACCATGGTATGTCTTTCATTCAGAAGTATCTGGTTTCAAGGACAATGAACTTTGTGTTTGTTTCTGCCTTTGCCCTATTAATTTTGCAGTCAGGTTTGATTACTTCGCATACTTCAACTCATGCTATAAATGTCAATCCTGATTTGTTTATTCTAATTCATTCACTTTGATCAGGGAGTATATTTTACTTAAAGCATGCTAAATTAACATATAAGGAAATTAAATGCTAAGAAAGCGCTTTTTATCCTGACAAACTTCATTGAACAATTGGCAGGTACAGAAGAAGTCTGCTGCAGAATAGCCCTGCTTGGTAACGCAATCTGCAGGATGAAACAGTTCCTCTGGCAGTGAAACAGGTCTGTTTGCTGAAGTTCACTGCAACTTTTAGACAATCCCAAATCACGCTGTGGGGATCTCTTGCAGATTACATCCAGTGTTTCCCCAGAGATCGTTCCTTGCACCATGGCAGCACATACTATGATCAGATCTCCGAGATGTCACCCTTGCAGGACTCTCCAGTTATGAGGAGCTCCCAGACCGCCTTCTCCTCTTGCTCCCCGAACAGCTGCTCTGCCATGTAAAGAAATCCTAGACATTTTATCACCCACTCCAGTGTAGCCGCTGCCTTATCTGAGGCTTGATAACCAGAAAACTAACCTTATAACCAGAAGTCTTGCTGATAAGCCCTTGCACGGCCAATGCCCATCCTCCCCCCTTGCAGCCAAGCTACCAGCACCTCTGGAAAAAAGCATTATATGCAATGAGGAAACCCTCAAGGGGTTCAGGCTGAAAAGTGCTAGAGAGAAATAAAACCCAGGCAGAAGAGAAAAGTGAGCTGGTGGGTTCTTGGGGAGAGCCAGGACCCCACAGCACTTCACCTACCTGTGCAGTGCGCACCTGCTTCCCTGTGCTGGCAGTGCAATGAGATGGGTGGCTCCAGCCACCCATCTCGAGAGCAGGGGGCAGGGACTGGGCCAGCACCGCCTCACAGCCTCAGGTGTCTGCACGGCAGCACCCAACCTCCAGCCAGACTGGAGGGGGAAGTCTCTGCTGGGGTGCTCAGAGGCAGGCAGAAGAGGAGGCTTCCCCTCCTGAGACAGAGCTCAACAAGTTGGGGAAACAGAGGACAGAGGTACACAGGGCCAGGCTGGTGCTTCCCAGCACCCTGTTCCTCCCATCTCCTACCCCAGGCATGGGTAGGTGGCCCTGAGCTCCTCGGAGTGGAATACAAACTGACTGTACCTGGGATCACCCAGCAAAAGGGGGCTGCAGTTTCTGTGAAATGAAGTTGTTCCAACTTCGTGTTGAAAGTTTCCAACTAAATCATGCCTTTGCACAGCATCTTTTTCCTGTGATACAACACACCCAGTGCCACCTTGAAAGAACAGATAGTTTCATTAATCTCCAGGGTAAAATATGGCACATTGGTGAGACCACTGAAGTGCAAATTGTACCATCACCCACAGCAGGACAGGGACAGGAGAGGAATAAAGCAGGTTCCCCAAGCCCGGGAGTAGTGAATTTGGACACTGAACTTGAAACAAATATTTGCTCCCTTGGATGATATGTTGTAGTATTTCAGGCAATTTAACTTATTACTGGATGCAAGAGTTTCTTTGCATGGGCTATATGACATTAATTGCACACAAATGCACTTTCAAGGCCTGGAAAGAAAAAGAAGCCCCTTCCTTGAGTCACGCTGCACCCTTTCCTTTGCAAGAAACTCTAATTTATAAGAACAGGTGTAGGTACAGTTCCTTAAGGCTACTCTGTACGTTCAGCAGCAGTAAGCAGGTTTCCAGTCCTGCTGAATTTAAGCTTATTCTCTTCATTGTTTTTCCCCATTATTGTTCATATTTTAATAAACATTTTAATTCTCCATCTCAAGTGTAAGAATACTTGTTTAAATACAGAGAATAAAAATTCACAATTAAATCATCATTTAAAAAATACCAAACCATACAAAAAAAAACAATTATTACTTACATTGCACCTTCTCATCCAAAAACTCTCAAAGCTATTACAAACCAAAGTCCTGAGTGGCGGGACTAAAAGATATCAGATGTGAAACACAGTCTCTTGTGTGATTAAAACACTGAAGTACCTTTGAAGAAGTCTGTCTTAATATGTATTTGCCACATGAAGTTTAATTCATTACACATTCAGAAACATCTTCCCACTACCGATCAGTATAAATGAAGGTAACAAAAGAGAAAATGAATAGATTTGCTCCAGAGCATACATAGCTCATTTTTCCAACAGACAAGTCTGACTGTGTGAAAACTCAAAAGCACATTATAATACTGAGAATAATACTGAGCCTGAATTACTGTTGAAACAAAACCCACTGGTCAACTCCCTCACCCCATACTACAGAATATTTACTACTCTACAAGGATGACTGAGAACAAAAGGCTATTAAATTAGCAAGAGAAATCACTAGCCATAAGAGAAAGGAAATCCAAAGTAGACCCAAAAAGACATGCTGAACAATGCTATCTGGCATAAGATCACCAATCATTATAAAACCCAGGCCCCTCCCCCCCCCCCAACAAACAAAAAAAACACANAGAGAAAGGAAATCCAAAGTAGACCCAAAAAGACATGCTGAACAATGCTATCTGGCATAAGATCACCAATCATTAAAAAACCCCGGCCCCCCCCCCCCCCCCAAAAAAAAAAAAACAACCCACGACACACCAAACATAACACAGTGTTTTTAGGCTTCAAAAGCAAAAGGTCAGTCAGTTCTTACTTTACTTACCAGCTGATACACAAGCTGAGGTTTCTCTGCTCTCACAGTCTACATCCTGAGCAACACAGGATGTACACCTGCCAGATCTGTAGTACTTATGATGCTGCTTGCTCTTTTAGAGGAAAGTTATATCCCAGCTGCCAGAAATCAGCTATTTAAAACAGACTTGCAAAAACACATTAAAAATAAATGGTGTTTATTTACTTCCTCTGAAGATAATATCCCAAGCTAGCAAAACCTTCACCATCAGGTCCCTATAACCTCATGCTCAGAGGCAGTTTGACATGTAACATTTGCTAGAAACTGCCTGCAAGTTTTTAAGCTGAAAACTTCTGGGAACAACTTGCTTAGAAAGTTTGTTATTGAAACCATCAGTTTAAAGTGCAATTTTGGCAAGTTCTGCAATCACCTCTTCAGCTGGAAAATAGCATATGCAAAAGCAATGAGGATTTATGAGGCTTTGAGAGCAACAAGAAGGCAATCCATCCAAAATTATGCATCTTTTGTGGATTGTTATTCTTTTAAACAGTATTTAAATGCTGTTTAAAAAAACTCCACAAGGTTATGCTGCTACTGAAAGCTTGATTCTCAACACAAAAAGCAGCTGCTGCAGAGAAGTGCGGCCATGATTACAAAAATGAACACAAAAGTTGATGCAAAAGGTAATCTCAAAAAAAGTTTATTAGCATGATTAAAAACACGGGAAGAATGACAGTAAGAAAGGAAGTAACTTAGCATGGAAGAATGTCCATTTCAACAGTTTGTATTCACCAAAGCTTCAACTGAATAGGTAATTTTATTGCCAGATTTCACTTGATTTCTTTAACAGTTCACATTGTATCAGTTTCATCATTAGCAGAACTATTGCTTTAGTTTGGATGTGACCCCTGTTGCAGGTATGTATTAAAAAATATCCCTCATTACTGCTTGATTGCAGAATGCATTGTTGATTTAAGAGCTGGTAAAAAAAGACAATCTCAACTTAAGAGTCTGTTTAAAGAACAACTTTTCTCCTAATCGCACTACAAAGAAATACATTAGTATTTTGGCCTTCAAACTTCTCACATGGTATTTATTTAGCACGGCAATCCCGAATTCCCTCACTTTAAGTAACCGTAAATCAAATTCCTTTTTCAGAGGCTGCTTCTTGGGTTAAGGTTCTGGAGATTTACTTCATATGCACTTACACTGGCTTGAGGACGAAGACAGCATCATCTAGTACATAGTAGTCATTATACATATCACCTTCACATAGGTATGGCAGTCTGGTGAAAGCCTCTATGGCAAAACCAGCTTTACTGAAAACTTCTGGCAGGCTATTCACCTGTTCTTCCCATGTGTGCCCTTTGATTTCCAAAACTTCTGAGGGTTTTTCCCACTTGCCACCTACTGAGAAAACAAAACAGGTTTGTTTAAATTATAAAGAAAACTTTACTGTGTGATGCACTTTTTCTTTCAGAGAGCATGTTACATAGATTGTATTCCATT
Organism: Agapornis roseicollis; assembly: GCA_002631895.1. Lineage (NCBI taxonomy): Eukaryota > Metazoa > Chordata > Aves > Psittaciformes > Psittacidae > Agapornis > Agapornis roseicollis. Next base: position 144,566 of record NDXB01016762.1, read on the forward strand.
ACACTTCTAACAGGAGGTTGACAAGCCATTTGTGGAGCTGTTGCAAGATCAGTTCAAGTTTTGCCTATTGTTCAGAAGCAGCTCCTTCTTAAGATTATCTTTGTTACATTTTTAACTAGCAATTCCAAGACTGGCTGAAAAGAAGCTTTCACTAGTGAGGCTGGTGTTCAGCAGACATGGTCAGGCTTTTTAATGAAGATGTTTCCCAGCATTATAAAATTCTTTATGTCCGCTGCCTGGCCAAAGCTGCCTTCACATAGTTACAGTGAACAGAGCCAGCAAGTTGAAAATGATGATTTGCTGTGAAGCTTCCATCTGTAGACCACCACATTATAATGGCTGGCTACAGAATCTTTGCGGCTCCAGTGGCCATCTACTAGCTGAGATGGTGAAGACTGCTTAGGGTCACATGAAATTACAAAGCCAAACATCTGTAGCATGTTGTAAAACATGTTGTCATTTGTTATAACCAATGCAATAATCTGCAGGATTATAGGTACAGCTCTCAGAAGTCCAAAATTTAAAACTGTTCACTCATTTTCCAAGTAATGCCACACACAAATAACAAATGTTTTCTGGTTTGGTCTGTACCTTTAACCAGTGCGCTAAATGCAACAGTAAACACCCTTCTAAACAGGAAGTTCTGCATCTTGTGATTCAGATGGTTCTGCAACTCCAAATGTTTCCTAAGTTCCTCTTCCTTCAAGCAGAATCATGTCCAGAGAGGTAGAAGAAATGGCAACTTTCAACAAATCAAAAACCATGCTCATGCTGGCACTACACTGGATTCTGCACAGAGCTGGTAAGCCTTTTTTTTTAACTTCATCTATTTTCCCATGTAATAACAGTTAGTCAAGACTGAAAAACGTTATGATTTGCAAATAGCTATGAAGTAAGAGCAGTGAAAAGTTTTACTGAGAATCAAGCTAGTTTCTGCTACCTTCATACAACTTCCAAATTTAACAACTGTTAGCTTTTACTTCCAAAAGCCTGAAATGCACCTGTAACATAAGATTTCTGGGGCAAATCCTACTGTGCTTCCCTGCAAAGAGCTTCGCAGCAGCAGTATCTCAGCATTACAGTGCAGCTGTGCTTGCTCCAGAGAAGCTCAGCAGATAGTATCCACATGAACTGCAGCCCTGGAGTTCTGCCCTGCAAAGACACTGAGACCCCCAGAGTAACATGGAAAAAGAGCAGGGGATCAACTACAAAAGCAAAAGCTACTGCCTTTCACCACACAGGGTACAAATACACCAACAACTCATATTACTACAATCTTCAGATTGCCATAGCTGCTATGGAATGGTTCTGATGGTGATCTGACACAGAAGTAGTTTCATTTTATTCCTGTAGAAGTCACAGACACTGAATCTGCTTGGATCTGGTCTATAAAACACTCAGTGAGAAAAATTATGAAGGGACAATGCTGACTGTCCACCATGGACAGGCTTATAAATTGTGTATCAGCAATAGACTAAGAGACTTCAGTTTATTTTTATTCTTGTTATTTTCTAGGAAGTAGAAAAGGATGCTTTTAAGCAACTACCTTCATTTTCACTGCAGCAATCTCAATTTCATTGTTTGAGTAAAATTAAATAAACTAAAACAATATTTAAATTATGGGTTTCAAGGACTTAGAAAAAAAAAATCTTCCAGACTAGTCACATTAAACTTCACATTTCAGTTCCTTTATTAGAATTCTGTTCTCTGATTAACCTTCCTGTTTTCTCTGCACACATTCTTTAATGTCAGAAGTAACAAGCAATATTATTATCCTTAGAAACCCAGAGTCAATATGTGTGACAAAGTGAAAGAATGTCTAGGAACTATTATAAATTCTAATCAGTGTTATGAAAATGCTAAATTATAAATGACTGCATCTATGACATCTGTGCCAGTGACTGCCTGCCACTTGCTCTCTCACTTGACTTGGAACAGTAACAGTAGAGAGAGAAAGCCCTGCAGAACTACTGCACTGAGCATCTGCAGCTATGTCATACCATCCCCCCCCATCAACCCCCAAAACACTCAGGACTAAATCTGAGGTGGCGAACTACACAAGGAATTCTTTTGGTCTTCTCCAGGGCCAAAGGAGACATTCATGGTATTTCAGAAAGACTGTTCTTCTCTATACTTTGTCAGAAAAACAGAAAGCTAAGCATATTACCACCAAGGTAAAGCCATTAAATGAACATATGAGCAAGCTGCAAGGATTACCTAAAAAAAAAAGTTTGCTGGAAACAACCTTAAAACTTTCAAGTTCAAAATACAGTCGGGTTTTCCTTCCTTCCTCCCACCTTTTCTCAAATGACCAGAAGTCTTTTATTTTCTTTTTAGATTGTGCCTTGCTTTTTAACTGTCCCTCACATTACCATTGTTTATTCTCAACAGGTGCTACAGATACCTGCCAAGTCACTGTAACACAACCCAAATTTCAGGAAGCTGACTACTCTATGCACACTGTGTTCCTAACATGTACTTTCTCAGCTTTTGGATGTTCCTCATTTCCACCTCAAGTTCTGTGGTTTCGCTTTTTAACTAAAAAGCATGAGGATTTGTGTACTCCAGGATGCATAGATCAGCAGAAGTACAAAGTACATTCATCGAAAAATAACATTTTACTTCAAATCAGTAACCTGACTGTAGATGACAATGCTGTCTATATCTGTGGAGTAGCATTTTTAGATTCAAGTTCACCCTATTCTAAACAAACAGGAGATGGAACAGTACTAACAAAAGCAGGTCAGTTGATCATTCCTTCTTAATGAAGCATTTTAAAGGAAATAGACTAGCTTTCCCAACTATTCTCTTCATTTACACTTTCAAGAACGGCATTTAAGATGGAAATACCAACAAAACTGCTAGTAGTACAACTGTATTAAAATATTAACAGTAAAATCATGGAGGGATTCTACGAATAAGTATTCTAACCTTGTTTGCTAATTACACTGTTGTCATACGATGCAAATGACTCCTGAATTCTATAAAAGAAAGAAGTTTTGCACTTAACAATACTCTACATCCTCCTAGATAAAGATTTTAATGGCTAGCTATCAGAAGGAACTACAACAGAAAAATGAGAAGCAGAGAAACTGACTCTAGTGGAATTTATTTAGTGGAAATACATGCAAAAGAGTACAGGGTCTCAGAACTGGGAATTCACTGTGCCGGCTTAAGAAAAAAGGCTTAGTTCTGACCTTTTGCATAATTTGCCTTCTATTTAAGAAAGTGATGAGACCTCATTAACTACATTTCAGTTTTGCGTGCCTAAAACATGGAAAGAAAACCAAACCCAAAACCAACCTAAAACCAAACCCACCAAAACCCGTCAAACCAAACAACAAAACAAACAACATAGCTGGATTATTACTTTCCCTATAATCCTTCTTTCCTCTAATTGCATTTCTGAACAAATGCCTGTAAGAGCTTTATTCAGATATCCAGAAAACTGTATTTTATTCTCTGTCTACCCCAAAGGAAGGGTTCAAGTCTCCACTGTCCTCACAAACATTCAGGGAAACAAAACAAAAGTGGTCACACTAAGTATTTTAGACTGAAAATGAACTTGACAAATATTGAGTGGTGTAAGAGGATTTTTCCTCAGAGGAAGGGTGATGAAATGCAGAATGTGAAGAAAATTACGTGTATCAGAAGAACTGTCCTTTATTCTAACATTCACTTTTAATAAAGGAGCAGAGAAGCACCACAGCAACAGAAGACTCGGCTTCATCTTCATGACCATCACCTCATCCTTACTGTTTCTATACAGTGCTACCATATTCATGTTCTTTTTAGTCTACAAGGTAGGAAATAGATTTTTCTAATTTTGTTCATTTTGCAAAATGAAGCAGTTCCATCATCTCCATTAGGAGAATAAAAAGACATTCCTAGATTCCATAACTTTCATGATTAAGTTTCAAAGAGGCAGCTGATTGAAGTTCATATGCTTCACAGATCTGCAAATTCTTACGTGGCACATACCTGTACTCTCAATAGCAACCACAGTTTTCTTTTACAGTAAAGTGTCTAAAAGAATAGGTATCCTGAAGCTAAAATTATCCTGAGAGGAAATTGGAGATTATCTGTTGAGGTTCACTCAAAAAGCAAAGCTAGAAACTACCACTATAACTCATCAACTCTCTGGATTAGTTTCCAGTAAAATGATTTTATGTCAAAATATTCGTGACCACAGACTGACTTTACTTGTGTAATGAAATTCTATTCACACATCATACATCATATTTATACATGGAAGAGAGACCTTGGTAAAATTTAAACACATCAGAGACTTTGAAGAAGTTTTATGCTTATAGGAAACAAATGCATCAGAATGTACCTGGTTAAAAGTCACACAGTTGTGGGGGGTTTTTTTAAGCTAGAGGAAAATTTCTGTTTTGTTAAAATAAACACCCAAAACTGCAACTGGAATCTTTACATAATAATGAGACTTTGACATGAGAATACGGACTTCACAGTCCTAAGTGGTATGATATGCTAAAATGGTTCTTTGCTGCAGTGATTACTGTCTAAGCATAAAGACAGGACAGACATTTTTAGTTTTGTTTTTCTTTAAACTAGTGAAGTAGTATAGTGGGAAACATTAACTAAGCTTTGTTCAGGGGAAAATAGGTTATCTGTGATGCTACTGGTTTACTTTTGAGAACTAGGCAGTGTTTCAGGCAGATTCCACTGTACTCAAAGCAAAATTACTTGTACTGTCTACTACCAGAAGCTGAAAAAGGCCCTACATGGCTGAAAAAGTCTGCTTTTCCAATGGTACAAGCTGATCTAAGGACTTTTCTCTACGAACTGTTTGACAATGTAAAAGAGCAACACCTTTAACTATTCTGCCAACTCAGCAGTTGGCACCTCACATTGTAATTTTCTTTATTATCTCTCTCTAGTTAAAACCAAAGCTGCTAAAGAAAAGCAGGAATGAAGACCAAAGAACACAGAACTGTGTATGTTATCAGTTCACTTGCTTTGTCTGTGATTCAGAGCTTCTTTTTGAAGCATATTGGCCATCCATTTTGTGATTAATTGATTATTTGATTAAAGAAACATTCAAAGCTGCTAAGGCTTTACTTCTGATTTGTACAAAACTAGTAAATGAATTTACATTTCACTAATTTATTAACAAGTTGGATACAGAATGTCTTTATGTAAAGGCCACCTCTAGTACACAGCTTCCTTTAGGTTTTAAGTAAATTTTGTTCAACCTTCTGAAAGTAACATGTTTTGCTATAAATTATTTGTTTAAATGCTGCATTCAGGTAATCCCTAATGGATTTATAATAAGTCTATTTAGGAACCTCCATCACCATGTATCCTTGAATAAAAAGTAGAAGCCATACATTTAAATATCCATTAAAGAAGTTATGTATGTTAAGAGATGCAATATTAATGTAATAACCCTTCTATCTGTCAAACTATAAGTTCTTAAAGTGTTATTTAGTAAGATTCCCAAAGACATATAGAGGGGAAAAATCAGAATTATGAAAGGTAGAAAAAGAAGCTCCCTCAACCATACATAGCACTGACCTCAAGTGTTTGAATAACTTGCAGAAAATCACCAGTGGACGAAAAATTTTTCAAGCAATTGCCCAGGAACTTCAAAATCAGAGATACACTGAGCATTGCCAACAGCCTGTGAGTATCTGTCTACCAATACTGACATTTACGGAGAAAAAGAGGAACTGGTACTTTTTAAGAGTCTATTATTTCAATATCCTCTGGAAATGGACTTTTAAAAGTTGATAAAGGTCTAAAAAAAAAGTATTCTGCACTACAAGGACATTATAAAGCATTTTAAATGATCATACATGTACATTTATATATATATGTAACATATACTTTATAGAATATATGTGTGTACATTTAAAAAGGAAGCTTCCATAAATCTGTATTTGCTAAGAAGAGGTCTCAACTAGTGCCTCTGAGCTTTTGATGAAATGTAACAGAGCTATCAAGAGCCCATTTTTGAAAAATGGTAGCTAGACAGGAACATTACAGAGCTGCTATAAAAGCTCTACAACATTCTTCCAGATACTTCCCCTTCCTTCAACATCCACAGCCTAAACCAAATATTTAACATCACTGGGTAAAGCCACACAACTTCTTTCAGAATTCCAAATTCTTGCCAATATGTCTTATATAATGACCATAATTGTGCACATGCCATGTTAAGTTACAAAAAACAAAACCCAACTTTAGAAGTCGCATGTATTTGCAAACAAATGCCTTCAAAATCCTGCTTTGAAAATGTTGCTTCTCTTGAGAAACTATAAATTCTTTCCTATTCTGACCATAGGCTGCACTACTTCAAGAAGAAACCAAAAGAAACATATAACAAATGCACGCTTCTTCTCTATGTGTTTTTACTTCACTATTTCCACCTGGCCCCAGTTGTTTCCCTCTGTGATTACCACTTTAAAGACTTCAAGTCTCTGCTGAGATGACCTGGCCCTTGGTTTGAGCATCAGATATAAACACAGTGAAAATAAGGGATATGTTTTACTGCCTTTGTGCTCCCTGGAGATCAGGAAAAGCCAAGAGGAAGAGAAATATGCTTTGAATCCCACAGATGTCATATGACCAAAACCAATTGGATAGAGGGGAGAAAGGAGTTTACTGAAACAATACAGGAATGGAGTTTGCCTGAAAAAGGAAATTTTGCATTATTTAAAAAGTTCACAGCAATAATAAAATACTTCTCCATTTTCCCTTAGGAAGATTTGGAAGATGACACTGTTTATCACAACAGATGAGCCCGTGCTGCTGTTCAGATTTCTTCAGTATTTCTCACACAGATGAAGAAGGGGCAGATAAAGAAGTTAAGCTTCTTCACATACTTCCTGTGCTTTAAAAAGAAAGGAGACAGGAGACCTTGTAGGTCAGTGTTCTTGACAAGTATTTTCTAAACAGGTCACCAAATCCCAGTGCATTGTGCATTTATGTTATATTTTGCTTCCATTTTCCATTCTTTAAGAGTAAGAAAAGACTTCATCTTCATAAGGAAACTGCTGGCCTTCCTAATTTTCCTTTTTCAGTTTAGATTTAATTCTGTGCATGTTTTTCTTTCTACGTAAGTTTACATGTATTCCTTTTATGTGAATTGAGCATTTGTGAAAGATGTATAATTGACAGCAACAGAAAATAAACTTGTTTCACATGTGAAATTTTGATTTTAGCCATGTTCATGTGATAGTTATCAACATAACAGATATACAGAACTACAAAACCTCTGTATTCTGTAAGTAGGCAAGCAGAAATAGCAGACAATATAAATGCATGTAATATCATAGTAGAGCTCAATTGGAATAGGAGCTTCTTCCCAGGCTATTTACAAAAGGAAAGTAGTGGGCATAGTGAGAAGGTTGCTCCTGCAGTATTAAAAATCACTTGCTAGACAGACAACCCTCATCTTTCACTCCTACCAGGTAAAGTCAGGATTACCTGGAGCACAAAGTTTTGCCTTTACATGCCTGTCCAATATGGAGGCAAGCATGAACACAGAAGTCTACTAGCTATCCAAGGTAGTACATTGAGTGTATTTTTTTAAAAGTACCTGTTCTTTTAGCAGTTACTATGTAGCCAATCCACAAATTCAGCACTTAAACAAGAGGTCTCTTAGTATCAGGCATTCTCCCTACATAAGAACAGCTGCATTTTTTTATCACCATTTAAATAAAGCAAGCTTTGTTTAACAGATGAAATGGCATTCCAAACTTCAGTGAGATGAGCACTGACAACTGAGACAAAGCAAAGGTCCACCTAGCACAGGACTGTTTACAGCTCAATTTAGTAGCAAGGAAGATGGAAAATCCACCTTTGTCTTCTTATCCCTGTCAATCAATCACAAGGAATTAATGTGTTCAACAGGAAACCTGCACAATCACAAGCAGCTAGTGTTTACTATTTCTGAAGTATGGAGCCTCTGACATTTTTATTTTAGAGAAATTTAAACCAGTCTAGCCTTTCTAAATATATGGTGTCTGTATTAGGAAATACAATGGATTTTTTATGACCCTATGGGACACCTATTAAAAATATAAAGTTATATTTAATAGATGTTCTTATGTGATTAGCCTAACACCTTATAATTCATCCGGCTTACTTACCAAATCTAGACGTGCAAAATTGCATTATTTTTTGTTATGTTGAAAATAAAACTCTGCAAAACCCCAGAAAGAATTTATGATTAAAGCTACTTTGTCTGGACTCTAGGTGTCACTGTAATTCCAGAAACAGTTAGCACAGAAACAAATTTTAATCTCCTCCTCCACCTTGCTTTGTTCTCTTAAACCAAGTTTTATGTTATTCACATAAACAGTTTCCACAATTACCCTCCCATTATGTTACATGCAATAACCCAAATCCATCATTCTGATCAAAACTGTGTCTTCATTTTTAGGAGCTGATCTATACACTGAGCAAACACCTTACCTGCTTCATCTCTTCTCTATTTGTTTCCCATCTAAAATTCAAAAGTTTCTCCAGGCAAGTGTGAACAGGTTTTAATTAGCTTCTACAAGAATTTACTTGAGCCATTAAATGTTCTCCTCTTTGAATGTTGCAAGTATATATTTTTGTTAAATATAAAGCATGTGTATGTATCCAATACTTTCTAAAATGCATCATCTTTTAGAACAGCTAAATGAAAATAATGAAATTCTAAAATCAATTTTTTATCCTGAAGACAAGCAGTTCATTATCTATTTCTTTAGGCTACAGTTAAATAGATAAGTAGGAAAGCTTCAGTGAAATGACAGTAGCTTTTGTATGTGTTAATTTGCATTGTCTAAAGCTTATATGGGGTCCATATCCAGATTAGTGATAAACAATAACAGTATGTTTTTAAGTTTCAGAACTTATTAAGGAAATAAAACTGCATTAAGAAAAGTGACTAATCTCCTATAAGTCCCCACCACTTTTATATGACTTAGGTTTACAAGACAACAAATTTCAACTTTCAGTAAGTAAGAATGACTGAGCTCAAGAATCACAGATCAGATTTCTAGTCCCTTGGGATTTATAAATTTAAATTTTTGTTCTCCTCCAAGTACCTTGTGGGAGATTAATGATGAGCGATATAAGTGGACTTCAGAGTAGTTTCTTCCTTAAATCATCTACCACCTGTTGAACCAGAAGTTGCATGTGGTCTGTCACATGGTTACCCAACAACATGCAGAAAAGTAGATGCCAGGTGCAATAGTGATTGCAAAACACAATGCCACATAGTTTTGAAGGTACACAAACAAAAAAGCCACTCAATTTGCCAATTTCTGCTTCCAGTATGCCAATGAAAACTAGGAGGACACTGCTGTTATTATTTGGAACTTTAAGGAATTTTTAGAAGAGGAAGCTGTATTGTTCTGCATTATAGGAACAATAAGTTGTAATCAAATACACTTGAAATACTGTACAGACATGTAAGTCAACCTCCCCCATCTCATTTAAGACATGCTACTTTTCAGAATAGTTACAAAATTATTTGCTCAAGCACTGCATTTTAAGCAATTCTTCACCCAAGGGAAATAATCTTTTCCCTTATTTTCTAACTATATTCCCAAGGGAATATTTTTTTTATATTTAAAATTAATTTTTGTTACATTTCATCACACTGATTGCCAGAATGTTCAGGCTGTCAGTTGTGTATTTGCTGGAGCTACACACCTACCCACAGACAAGTCTTAATGCTCAAGGACAGCCAGTATCCCAATGATGAATGACAAATACCAGCCTCCTCTAATTCAAACCAACTTTAGGGTGCCTCAACATGAATCCACAATCAGAGGCATGTAAAAAAAGAGTTTCCAGTCTCCTTTGAAGTTTAATCATAGGGACAGATAAACCCAAAATCTCTCATGTATTTCTTCAAAGTGCAACTTGGAGGGTTAGCACTGAATTTTAGGTTTCAGTTACTGATTACAACATAAACAGTGCTTCATACTTTGTATCAGTAGGGGTCTGTATTTTACTTTGAGAGCTCATGTTGGAAAGTGAACATTATCTCCCTGTGAATTTTTAAGTGTAGTTCATCTGAAACAATTTGACCTGAACTGCTCTATCCAACATTACAGGCAGTTCTGATGGCTTTGCTCAGGTGGTCACTAGAGACAACTGGGGTGACCTATATGACAGCAGCAGGAGGCTCTAATCAGAGATCTGTTTTCTCATGTTGCTCCAACACAGCTCAAAGGTGGCAACCTGCAGAACAGGGTGTGTGACTTCAATATTTGAGTTTTTGTTGGTGTCAACAATGCATGCTTGGGAATTAAGAAAACAGCTTACATCATATGCCCCATTTACCTATGACGTACTTCTGAATGTGCATTGTACAAGTTATTTGTAAAAATCAAATAGAAACATACCAATTAAACATTTAATTTGGGATACGGCAACCTACAAATGTTTTCTTTAGCTGCATAAATAGCTACTAATCCATGTACTTACCATTTTCCACATATGGGTGAAATGGCAGAACTAATGCTAGAATGACTCTGCCTCTAGTTGGCTCCAGTACACTTCTAATATCTTTTAATACAGTCAGTGGTTGATCACAGCGATCCAGCAAATTCAAACAGCTGATGACATCATACTGAAATCCTGTGTTTTGCCATTCATTTATACCAAGCACTCTACAAGGAGAAAGAGATACAGTCTGTTAAACAAACACAAGCTGAGTTCAAAGAGAGCCACCGAAAACAAAACTTCCCTGTGAATGTGTTTATAGTGCAGGTAAGGTCAGCCACCTAGGCAAGGAGAAGAGACAGATACAATGCTTCTGGTCTTTCAGAAAAGACTAAATCAACAATCAAAAGTGGGCATGGCTATATATCCAGCCATAGGAACCTGTATATTGCCTTATAACCACCAGGCAATAAAGGAAACAAAACCCCAGGTATTAAAAGGAAAAAAAAAAAATAAAAAATAAAGAGTGCTGTCCTAGAATAAAACTGAAGATAGCTTCTCAAGAAACAACAAAGTTGAAATGTGATGAATGGCTTGCTGCAGTCTATCCACTCTGCTTTGCCAGTGTGAAAACCCAGACTGGAAATTGGCCATTATGTTTCCTCTCAAAAGACAGGTTAAAGAATAGAAATCCAGTTTCTTCATTCTTTGGGTTGAGGTCTAGGGATAAAGTGTTTGAAATACTAGCCATTACTCAACAAGACTGGATCTGCTGCCTGCAAGAACCTGCAGGAGCTGTGATGAATGCATGAACAGAGTTCTGAAAAGTGCCAAGGGCTTAGTTACTAAATGTTATTCCATCTAACAGCAGGAGCTAAGCAGAGCAAGAATAAAAGGATCTTTACACAGATGTCTACATTTTAGGACTAGACACAGATTACTGAGGTATCCCTATTATCAAAACTAGTTTGTTTTCTCTTCAGTACCTGTCTTCCTCTTCCAATTCTGGACTGTTCACTTAGGCTGTTTGCCCACTTTTCATCCTCCTGACTCCCTCAATTAAAGCAATACATGCAAGCTATGAAGAAAGACACTTCAAAATGGTTGCTGCCTGTTTTCTCTTAGAATCAGTCTTAAGTAATTGCAGGGAACTTCTGTGTAACAAAAGCACTGGTAAGAAGGCATATCCGATGTGCTAATTTTCCTGCTTTTGTACAGGTTAAACTTTTCCATAAGGATTAAGCAATACAGTAATTGACTGAAAATAGTAAACATTCATTAAGTACTACAAATATATTACTCTGCTGTAATGTCCAATAAAAAGGATATAGGAAGTATTCAGTACAATACCTGTATTTCTTCTTCTGAAGCTGCCATATCATCGTTTCAGACAATTCAGTGGCATAGATTTCTTCAAAATGAGGACTCATGACTTTAGTGACTTCTCCATCCCCAGCCCCTAAATCAAGAAGCCTGTGGGATTTCCATTCTGGATTTATTTTAAGCAGTCTTTGAAATTGTTCTGGAGAAAACACAAACATTGAGCCCCTTCCCAGCAGCCTGAAATGTAAAAACAAGAAATGATCCATTTCATAGGAACTTTAACAGGAAGAACAATGAAGTAATTTAGAATGTGCTTTGGCAGCAACCAGTTACATACATAGTAGGCAAGGTCACTGCTCAGATTAATTCTAAATCCAGTTCAACTTGCCTTGCACTTGTCAGAGATCAAACACATAGCCACATGCAGTTACAGTGGTTAAAACTTCAGAAGGAATTTGATTAGGTGAGGAAGAGTTCACAGGGTGCAGCTTGAGAAAACAATCACATTAGAAAAAAAGGAAAAAAAAATGGAGGAGGGGAAAAAGTGGAAAAGATAAAGGCTGGACCTTATTTGTCATGTTTGCAGATTTGGGTCTCTGCCACCTACCTTCGAAAAAAATAATAATAAATGAAATAACAGAGGAAATAAAATGGCTGCAACACAGAAGTGGGCACAATGAATGAGGAATAGGATATGGAACTAGGAGAGAAGCCAGGAAACAGATTTAAACGAGGGATGGAGCTAACACTGCCGGGGTAAAAAAAGGGCTGTTTTTTTTTTTTTTTAATTGTTTGTTACAATGGCTTTTGCTTCTGTCTGCAGATCCTGCATTCAACATGAAGAGCTGTGGAATAGAAAATGGGGAACTCATTAAGGAATTGGGTAGAGATGACAGTTGGATTCCTTATGGATCAAGTCAATGACATACCCGCCTGTAACTGTTTGAAGACTACACAGTGACAGATTTCAGCTGTCATAACAGAATTCAGAAGATGAAACAGTTAGGAGAATAAGCAGAGGAAAAAGAGCTGGTCAGTAACAGTCTGAAAGTAGATAAATACCTTGGATAGCAGGTTAAACAAAGACAACGAGCAGAAATCTTTTCTGTCCAAGGAGGCAAAAATGGTAAACAAAGACAAAAATAATCAGACAATAAAAATATGTGAAAAGGAGGCAGCTAAGGAAAGATTGACTGTACTAAGCACAAAGAAACAAACAAACAAAAAGGATAGAGTATACAAAGTCATGCAGAAGAAACTAAAGCACAATAAGAAATGTATAAAAGTAAACAGAACACAGACAATTCAAGTAGAGCCCCCTTGCATACGCTTGAGTCAGTCCACACTGGTAATTGGCTCATAGCTATTATTCCTGACAGCACGATGAGGTGGTATTCAAAGCACTGTAGGGCCTTTGAAAAACAGGAAAAAAAAAAAAAAAGAGGAAGAGAAAGGAAGAAGAGGAGACCAAAGAAACCTTTATATGAAGCTACATGTAACTAAGAACACCACAGGGAAGCTCACCAAGTCATCTGGTTAGAAAATAAGGGAAAAGATTATTTTTCTAGCCTTGGTAGGCAGCTACTATTCTCATATCAGACTGTATAGAAGCATGTAGTAGATGCAGAGATGGGGATGGTGGAAAAATTAGGTAGATGTAACAAAATGCATTCTTCATAAGGTCAAAACTGACAAGCTGTTAAAAATATGTCTGAATGGGGTGACATGAGCAAAACAAGGCACTGACTTTTGGAAAAAATACTAAAGTCCCTGCAATCTGATACCACCCACTGCAGCCACACAAGAGGGGGATGCAGTAAGACCAGGAAAATAGTGTTTTATAAACTTTCCCTGCATTCTTAATGTTTCACCAGTCAAACATGCTGTGCCAGAAGTTACCTCTTCAAGTACAGCTAACAGACAAACGGAGGTGAAATTAAGTTTTACAGAGTAAGACAGAACTCTGTTCCAAATTCGTGTTACCAGACAACATTTTGCCAACTTCATATAATCATAGAATAGTAACGACCTGAAGGTCATATAGTTCCAACCTCCATGCCATGGACTGGGACACCACACACTAAACCATGTCACGCTTCTGCACTGTTTGGTGATGTGCCCATGTGTGCAGTTGGTGTGAACACACTCTATGGTAGAAATAGTTTTAGATATAATACAGAACTGACTGGGTACAGCCAGCTTCAACAAGGACAATCACAACAATAACTGATACAGATAGGGCTGTAGGTGAAGAGCAAGGTTGGGGCAGGGAGAAAACAGAGGGAAGAGACACAAAGAGAACACTCTTATTCAGAAGGAAATTAATATAATAGTTATAAAATACAATTAGAGTTCTCCAACTGTCTCTTATTAATTGCAATTACCTCCTCTGTCCACCCGTACAGGAAATGGTGTTCTTCAGTTAAGAGGGCATTTCAGATCTGTTAGAGACTAGCAAAGGGAAAACTACAAATTTAAAAGCTGACAGACCAAGGGGTATGGCTGAACACTTGAAAATTCTAAATCCAAACTGTATTTATTTTATCTAAGATTGACTTTTCACTTACCCATTGATAGATGTTCTAGACATAAAGAGGCTAAAAATTGAGGACACGAAAGAGTGATAGAGCTGGATAAACAGCCAGCCTGATTTCTCAATGCTGTTGTTTAAGAAGATTTGTGTTCCTTGGTCAAGGTAACTCTGGACAAAAATAGGCTGAAGTGATTCAGACAACTGTTCTGTGTTGCAGACATACCACTAGACAAAGAAACAAAGGATCATTAAAAAAATTCAGCAATATAAACCCAGAAGTACTTAAACTGAATACAGAGAAGGCTGCTGGTTTTTTTGTAAATATAAAAATTGAGGTTTTCCTACAGACTTTTCAACAAGCTTCAGGATTAATTCCACTTAGATTTGAACTGTAATCGAGTAAGGACCAATTGCTTTCTAAGAAAAAATGCTTTAATTTTTGTCTTAATTATTACCCTGCACTTCGAGGAATTCTACAAAGTAAATTCCCCAGGAAGCAAACACAGGCCCTCTATGCAACAACACCACACTGACAAAATAGTATTAAATAGGATAACATTGTTTTCTATCTTCCAACTCATTATCACCTTTTCCCTAGGCATCCCCTGAAACCCAATCAGCAAGTGCATTTGCAGTATTTTTCCAGGAAAGGAGATAAAGAATCCAATCAATACTTTTGACCAGAGCCCACCTATGTGCTGAACTATATTTCTTCACTTACCACTACCAAAGGACAGTGTCATTATGTCTATGACCTGCTGCCTCCCAGCATCTCTACTAAAAAAAATAGCAGGTTCCCACATCTAGGAATTCATCAGTACCAGCTGAAAGGCACTTCTACACTTCATATTGGTAAAATCTAAAGCCCAAGGTAAAATGGGTCAATTATTTTCTATTTGGAAAAGTAATAAAATGTAAATTATTCTACTATTTTACTATCTCCATGTAAGGCGTATCTGAACTCCTTCAAAAGCTGTTTTACATTACTTATATGCAGAAAAAAAACCCTGTGCAAAACAAGGCAAACATAAATCCTGAAATTTTAGGACCCTCATGGCCACCTTCTGCACCTCCAGCAAATACCTGTAATACTGTAGCATTCTGGAATGTTAGCACTGACAATAAACTTCAAAAGGTTATTCATTGCTAGGGTGCAATGCCAAGCTAAAACCCCTTCCACTCAATATCCAGAAGTTACAAAAAAAAAGTTTTAAATGTCATTTTAATTCAGAAGGCTGCTCTTATTTTTCACTCTCCTACACTTATGCAGTTATTTTCGACCCTGCTAGAAGACTCTCTAATGTCATTGTATCTATTTTCTAATATCAAGAGTTATCCCCCCAGCTAACACTCTCTTATCTTCCCCCTTACTTCTTACAATAATGTTCCTTAATCTGGCTGCATATGTCTATTGTGCAGATAGGGAGTTATAAGTATCTTAAAGAGAGATTGAGAGTTTTAACAGAATCTTGTAAAAACACATGTGGAAGGACAGCAAATGGTCAGCTGGGGTAACTCCCTGTCATGGTTTAAACTGGGGTAACTCCCTGTCACTGAACCCAGGACACTCCCCTATGTTTCAACATCTAAGATTGCATCTATAGCCATATAATGCAAAAGGTGTGCTCACATCCTGATCCCTTCACATCTGTTGTACCTTTTTAGGAGGGGAACAGTCACTTAGTGCATGTTTACACAGTGTTGGGCACAACACAACTTCCAGGCTCTACTGTAAAATAAATAATAATGGGGCAAGATTCTTATTGCAGCATCCTGCTGCTTCACAAAAATAGTGCCTGCAATCAGAGGGGAGCAGACAGCTGCACCAAGATCATTATGCCAGATTCACAAACAGGGGTTCCATCAAACACTGACCCAAAGCAGCAAGGGATGTCAAGAGCCACCAGCCAAGGAACAAATATAAGCCCGCTCAGGTTTACTTTGAAAACTACTGTGTAATGGGCACATTTCCAGCAGAATCAGGCTCTTAACTGTACTTTTAAACACATTTGCAGGCAGCAGAATTAAGTGATCCTTTCCTCTAAAAAACAGCAAGTTTGTGTCACATGATGGAGCATGGCACACACAGCCCAGAGACTGCCGATTTACCAGTTTAGGTCTTTTCTCACTGCAGCACAGTGCTAGTTAAATGAATCAGTATAGTCGATTGATTCCCAAAAGGAATTCCTAGTGAGTCGTGAAAAACCACTAAAGCAGCAGCCTGTGTACTTTGTCCATCCATCTTCAGAAGCCAACTTCAGGAGCCTGACAGAAGTGAACAAACCCAAGGAGCAGGCTGGGCTGTGTCTAGTTCATTTATCAAGACTGGACATGTCTAGAGCAGCTGATGCCTTTTTCCATGTGTTGCCATTTTAAATCCAGAAAAAAGTATCCAACTATCGAAGCTTTGGGAAACACAGGCTTTATTCCATAAGCAGTATGATGCCATATACACTGTACCTGAGCTTATACACCTTGGTTCTGCACTGAACTGTCATCTGTAGTTACAGCATCTGAGCATGGAAATCAACAATCCTACAGTTCTTGTCTTGAAGACTTCTAAACTTTGATATATATTTACAAAACTATTGGCAGAATGATGATGGTAACAATTGTGAGAAGAGAAATTTGTTTCCAGAAATCAGGCATTGTTCATAGACCTCCTCTAATTTCTTCCACATAGTTAATCTTGCCAATAAGGTTTACTGGCAACTACCTAGATAAAACTAGTAAATAATAGAAATGATAGAAGGAAAAAAAAAAACGCAAACCAACAACCCACAACAAAGCCCAGCAAAACAAACCAAAGGCAACACAGGATAAAACCAACCCAAATTTCAAATGACAAAACTGGTGAAAAACACCTTAATTCTGGAATCACTTTCTCAGAACAGAAACTACTTTTGTTTTCCTTCATGTACAATACATGAAGAGCCCTTTTCAGGACACAAGTTTCACGATAAGAATCAACCTCTTGTAGCACAACAGCAGAAAAACTACAGCACAAAAACCTGAAAGGATATGTTAAGACCTTTTTTATAGTAAAGATTATAATTATTGACAACTCTTGCCTAGTATTAGTGAAAGGAAGAAAGCGTTCTTTTAGATAACTTACATAAAACTAATTAAGTCAGTAAAACTGCGGTCAAAGTACCTGGGGCCTCAACATGCAATCCTTACTTATGAGTAACCCCACAAACTCTGTAATCATAAATCTTATTAAACTTCCTAAATAATATATATGTTTAAAATCTAGATGCAACAAATGAGAAATTGAAATTATTCAATGCAGACCATCTACCAGTGGATGACAATCATCTCCATAACACGTTTCCTTGGCTGACTTCGTTTTTCTAGTACAGTTTTTCAAAACATAAAAGACTTTCAGATTTTCTTTGTTCACCAGAAGGAAGTTCTTTTCTGTAAACCTGAATTCTGCTTCTCTTTGTACTTATGCACTGAGCAACCCAAACCACAGACCGTATTCATTAAACTCCAATAATACATTCACTCCATAGCAAGATTCTGGGCTTCAGTGCCCACCCAGAGCACTAAAGACGAGCTTGAAGAATTACAGTGCATAATTATGTTCTACCTTAGACAACAGTCTTTAAGTATTTATGCTACATCATCTTCATTAGCTCAGCTCTGTATATTTTACTTAGAATAAGTTAGCATATTCCTTCACCACAAAGAGTTTTTATTAGCCATTCTGAATTCCTGCCAGATTTTCAGCAGCATTTTGGTAAAATACAGTGCAGATCTGAACATATTCCAAATGCAATCACACAGCCATTGCACTGCAAGGGTACAGCCCCTCGTTTCCCACAAAGTACTGACCCACGTGCCCGTGCTGCCCAAGTATAGCACTAATCTTTTATTGCAGTCATATCACATTGCAAACTCATTTCCAGCTACTGTTTCCAAGGCCTCCGTGAGCTTCAGAGTTTCCCAGTTGCTCATTTTTTCCTCTAGCATTAACTGAAAGCGTCTCTGTGATTACAAACCCACCCCATTCAACACCACCTGCAAACTTCACTCAAGTGCACTCACAGAGCCCACCTGGCAGACTGTTTACATTTTTCAGGGACAGCTCTGACACCCAACCCGACGCCTCACCTGAGTAAGGGGACACAGCGCTGGCTTCCCACACCGCCGTTACCGTCGGGCTCCGAAGAACCCCCGCGGCGGAACACCCCAGCCCACAGCAGCTCCAGCTCCAGCACCTTGCCTCTCCTCACAGCAGGCTCCCGGACGCATTTCACACGTCAACTTTCTCACCAGCAGGACAGAGCTGTTCCCTCCCTTTGTCTGGCGCTGCCCGGCCCGGTGCCCTCTCAGCCTGCCCGAGGGTACCCCGCTCCTCCCGCCCGCTCCCGCGGCCGCTGGTACCTCAGGACGCCCCGGAGGACGACGACTCCCCAAACGCCCCCCGCCCGCTGTCCCCAGCGGAGCTCCCGGGAGGGCGGGGGGAGGCCGCTGTGCCCACCCGGGAGCCCCCCGCCCAGCTCCACCGGGAACAGGGAGAGGGGGAGACGCGGGAAGGGAAGGACAGCTGCCCTAGGGCTGTACCTGGTGGTTCTCTCTGGCGCCCGGGACTGGGTGGCTGTGGCTGCCCATCATATTCACGTAGATGGACCTGGATAAAGGGCTCCTCAGGTACCTGGCAGGGCCAGCCCACATCTTCCTCCTCAGCACCCACAGGAACAGGGTGTAGCAGCCCAGCCAGATCAGCCACAGTCTCATCGGGGACGGGGCGCGGAATCACCCGCTGCCACCGCCTCCCCTTTCCATGGCAGCGGCGGCGCCGGCAACACACAGCCAGCCCGCCTCAGCTCCGCTCCGGGGCCCGCACACACTGTCAGGCCGGAACGCGCGGTACCGCGGCAGAGGGGGCCAGCCGGACGCCTTCGCTTGCAACACGCCGCGGCCTGGCGCGCACCCGCTCCCTCCGTTTCTCTCGCCAATCACAGTGCGGGCGGGGCTGCGGCGCGCTGCGTTCAACCCGGAGCGGGGCAGGCTCCGTGCAGCCGTTCCGGACCGCCCTTCCCCATGCACCGGTTACGGCGGCGGGCGGGCGACCCGCTCGAGCTGCCACACGGCTCACACCGCCTCTCTCAGGAGCACACGTGCTTGGCACCGCCCTGTCACCCGGTGCTGCGCCTTGGCGGGGGGGCAGCTGAGGAGGATCGGGCTGGGCGTTAATCGCGAAGCGGACGCTGCCCAGGCACTGCCGTGAGGAGCCCCAGGATTGAGACCCAACCGGTAATTAAGGTTCAGACCTCGGGGCCGAGGGCAGTTCTTGGCCGCCATAGCAGTAAATGCTGAAAGATGGAAGTGGGGCTTCGTGCAAAGCTGTGCTTGGCTTCCATAGAATCATAAAACGGTTTGGGTTGGAAAGGACATTAAGATCATCTGGTTCCAACCCTCCTGCCATGGGCAGGGACACCTCACACTAAACCATGCCACCAGCTCCAGGTTCTTTCTGTACAGAGGAACGTGAGGTCAATAGGCATGGAGGTGGTGAGATTCCTTAAAAAAAACCCCAAAGCACGAGCGTTTAAAGATAAATCACATCATTACAGGATTTGCTCTTCAAAAGGAACTTGTGTTTTCAGATGGAAGACCACAACTGCCTGATACAGGATACTCAATATCCTCAGACATCTCAGGTTTTCCTCTAAATAACTATTTTGAAGTGGCTCAGAGTAAACCTTACGCTCACCTGGAACTTGTGCAACATTTTGTTTTACAAAGCTGTATTCACAAAACTCACAGCCTGGTCTCTGCAGCACAAGCATGGGTCACTGCACAGTAGGATCTAAGGCCCTTGATCCAGGAATTTTTTTCTGGACACTGGGATGTGCATGTAGAGGGAGAAGTCATTGTGTAGGCAAGAGAACAAGAACTTGAGAGACTCCTGCACCCTGTTTCTGTGCATGGGGATGCAGTGGGGCATGGTGGAGACCAGTGGATAAAAATGCATCCTTGATGCAACTGGGACCCCATGGAGAAAGTGGGACAGGTCAATATGGATAAACATGTTTTGGCTTTTCACACTGCAGCAGATGCCTTTGCTAGAACAAAAGCCATAGTCGCTGGGTTTGAGTGAGGCACCACTGTTCTTGCTTATGCTCTCAGAAACACAGGTTGTTTGTCGTAGTAGCATAGGAAGTGAGGAAACTGGTATACAATTGAAACTGCAAGGAAATCTAGACAAAGTATCTCATTAACCAAATTCCAGCGGAGTAAGGCATCAGGGCTATCATCTCTAATCCCTAAAAAATCTTTCTTAACAACCACAAGCAATTGGTATCTTTCCTTTTGATCAGATTTCAAACGCTGGACTTGAGCCCCTTAATTTCCTAGTAAGGATGACACTGGAAGCCAGACCACCATGGGATCATAGAATCAACTAGGGGAAAAGACCTTTAAGATCAGCAAGTCCAACCATTACCTAGGACTGCCAAGACCACCACTAAACCATGTCACTGATCCTGGCTTCTACCTGGAAGATGCTCTGATCACGTACTAATCGCATCCAACCTTGCATGTGATTATCCTGGGAAATCAGCAAAACAGGAGCAGTAACAGAATATTGCCAGAGGATTTTTCTGTTTAGTTTATTTTCCCTGATGTTTAACCTCCTCAAGGAATGTTTCTGACATAAGAGCTTGAGACAGTTTTCCACATGAAGATTTTTTCTCTCCACTAGCTAGATAGGCTAAGATGCCATTTTAGTCTGTTTCTTTTTATTTGGTTTGTGATTTCTCTGCTTTCGATATATGTTCTTGTTTGTAAAGACAGATTAGGGTTTTTTTTTTTCCCTTCAGGAATAAACCAACTTTGTAATCAAAATCCAAACTGACAAAAGCTAAATTTGCTGCTTTTTAAATAGACATCTGTGCACAGTGTGTAAACCAATAAATAAAATTGCTTCAGGTTAGTTACATGTTGTTCACAGGGAAACACAGCTTAATTTTATCACATGTAAAATACAGATATGGAATTACACACCAAATAAATTAAGAAATATGCTAGCTTTTGTCTTTGCATTGTAGTTATACAACCAGGGTACGTTTTAATGAGATTTGCCAAAGTTCCTACCCAGTGTTGCATTTGTCATTAATATTCTGCTATGGTAGCTGTATACAAAGCATATTTTTCTCTTGACAGGCTATAAAGAACACACTATTCAGGCATATTTAGGTAGTAATTTTTATGTATTGTTATTTGCATACAGGCTGGTGGAATTGTAGCCAATTGCTGTACAATCTCAGAAAACTGTGAGCAATCTGTGTGCTGGGAGAGTATTTACAGAAAAAAAGGAATTGCTTTGTTCCTACTTTCTCTGCAACTATTTAGTTAGTGTTTCTTTTTCGTCTTGATGGAAAATCCCTTAATCAATTGAATACCTGAAGTCCAAAAAGGTCCCACACATACCCAAAGGTTTTAATACACCATTTGGGTTGTGGTGATCACAAGGAGCCCAGTCTTCTGGAGCAGGACCCACAGTGACAGGGCTGGCTACACAGCCTATAGATGTAAGCCTCACAGACAATAAGATGTAAGTCTGCAATTTTCCTCATCGAGTTCAGCAATAGTACAACTTTCACATCTATTATTTAAACAATAGTAAGTGATTATGAAAAAGGTCTTTAAGATAAACAAACGTAGACAGCTATCTAAAATCCTTTCCCACAAGGGTAATCCAGGAAGCCCATTTGTGGGTCTGTCCAATTCTCTAAGAAAACTCCCAACCAAGTCTATTGTATGTTCCTTTACAAAAGCAGCTAGAACTCTTTTGACTGCATGTACTACCAAGCTTTTGCCTGAGCTGGCTTAATTTTATAAGAAAGAGTGCAGAAGTATTGTGGAAATGTGGCTTATCTTAACTGTTCCTTCCCTTCCTGCTTGTCTTTCCTGACAGCACCCATTAGGCTGCACAACCATATTCAAATGTAAACATCCTACTAGCCATGTCAACATAGTATATTCATGAATTGCTGAGTAGTTCCAAAATCACAGTACAGCACAAGACTGGGAAGGTCATTTTGTACAAAACAGAACAGAGGCCTGTAAGTTCCACAAAAAATAAAACTAATTTTTTCTTACTTAAAATTAAATGTTTTTATTGTCATTTATTCAGTGTTTTCACTCTATCACTAGTCATATATTGTATTAGTACTATATTAGACTAGCATTCTATAGGGTCTATTAGATAACATCCTTTCGAATTTATAAGACACTTTTGCCTATAGATTTTCAATTACAGAAAAATTAATTGGTGTATTAAGATCCAAACTCTCAGAATTTATACAGAAACTCCAAGAATGGGATTTAAACATCAAATTTCTAATTCTCTGAAGTTATCACAGCATTTCATATACTCTACACATTTAAATCCTCTTTATCAGTTATGAGACTATTTTAGACACTCTTAAATTATCAAGATTAAATTGGGGCATTTTTCCAGCAGCAGGACTTCAAACTCAGATACTATTAGCTAATAAGGAGAGAAAGCAGACAAACCAGCTGTTGCTGGACACTGAACTTTTGCCTTTGATCATCCTGTTACTTGATTCATGGCCAAAAACAATCATGTAGGTTTAGCAGAGGATAGCAAAGTTTAGTGGGTGACAGAGAAATGGAGAGTAAGTGACATCAATCATAACATACTGCCAACCTTCTATTCTTGTAATAAGACTACTGCTGGAATTTAAAGCTGTTTTCCAGTCCTCTTCTGAACTGACTATTGGTGTGACGGAAGACACTTTTTCTCCAGCCCTTATAGCAAGAGAAATAGGACAGACAAATGGGAGAATAATAGATAATAAATTTGAAAAATTATTAATATTTTACAAATTTGTTCTTTATTTCTCAGATTTGTTTTCTGAACTAGTTTATTCCACCCAGTTAGTTAATCTCTCATATCTTAAGGCTGTCTTGCTTAGAAATCTTCCACTATTTTCTCTTCCTTAAAGATGCAGAAGTTTATAGAGGCAATTCAGACTGTGCCTGCAGTCACATCACTCCTTACTTTCTTGTTTCAGCAAATAAAATGGTATCTTTGCCAAACATTTTCCATAAAAAAAATTTATGAATTCAAAGAATTCTTGGTATAATTTTGACTCTTCATGCCACTTACTAGTTTTCCTGTTGTATATATAGCACAGCACCCTCCCAGTTGTACACTATGTTCTAATACTAGAACTAAGGAATAAACAGTCATCTAAGAAACCCTATTTGTGGAACAATAACATTTTCACCTATCAAAATATATATTCTATGAGGATTGGATGAACATAGAAAATTAAGGAAATACAGAAACAGTAAAGAAAACTATTTTAAGTTATTTATTACCATTTATTACTATCACCATTTTAAAGGAATTATCAGGGAGAAGACTGTTTCATAGAATGAACCAAAGATTCCTTGGGCTTTTGCTCCTTCTGCTTTTCAAGCACAAAATTCATACGTGGAGTGCAGTAGATCTTTTAGAATTCAGAATCTAAGCACACAATCTATGTCTATCTGCTCTCACATTTGTGTAAATATTCTTTAGATTTGTAAATACAAGTGATGCTAGAATGTGTACATAATGCTATTAGCATGTACAATGCAAATGAATAATGGTATCTGTGGCAAAACAGAGATAAAAAAATGATAATGCAACTTAAAATGCCATCACACTTCTGCCTTCTTACATTTTAATGTAAATTTTCATATTCCTATCAAAGTGTTCGTTTGGAATATCTAAATATTTAAAAATTCTATCCCACTTTTTCACTCATCACCTTGAAAGCACTTTGCACTTCAAAAAAGGCAAGGGAACAACATTGTTTCTATGCTGCAAATGTAAAAACAGAGGCACAAAATACTTTTTTTCAACACTGGTATTTCCAGTCTCAGACCTCTTCATTAAATTATGTCTACCAAAATGCACTCTTACACTCCCTTCTATTCAAGTTACCTACCACAATAAATGTAAGGCCTTAGAAATAAGCTGGCTCAGCACTTCAAAATCAGGATACGTACAATGCATCTTGTACTTTCAAGTGACTGGCACTCTGCGGGAAAGGTGCTTCTAAAATTGTTTGCCCAGGCACAATAAAGAACAAAAATGAAATTATTATTTTGTGCTTAGCTATCTATCATTACACAATTACATGCTGGATATACTGGAGGAAAAAACATAATAACTTATCATTACAATCTGTGTGAAATAAAAAAGAGGATTCAAAATTCCTGAAATTCTGTCAAAATAAACTTTTATAAAAATCACAGGATCCATTTAAAAGCATAACTGAAAAGATGTTAGCAATAATTAATCAGAAATTAATTAAATTCAACTGTCAGCACACCAAGTGAGTTTGCCAGTGTCACACTACTAAGCAGGTAGAGTTTGATTCAGTATGCTTATGCTTAGAGTTGTCAAGCTAACACCACCATTATATCCACACACTAATGTTTTCCTTACCACAATGACATTCTGTATGAAGTACTAGCAATATGGTACCTTCAAAATAATCTTCCTATTTAAACCCAGAAAACTGCATCTGCCTACCACAACACTCAGAAAGCCAGTGAAGATGTATGAAGCTTTTTCTCAACAGCATTTTCATCTTTTTCTTCTTTAGCCTTACACAGACTTTTACGGGGTAGTTAACTACTCTTGGCTCTTCCTGTGGTAGTTGTCAGATTTGCCTTGATACTGATCAGTTACACACCATCTAAATTTTTCTCTTCATCTCTTTGCCATCCATGAGGGGTATCCACCAGGCTCTTCCAGATAAACTTCAGAGATCTGCCATTCTATCAGGATGGCAGACTTAATCCACTGTCTTTCAGGAAGCTGAAGAAAATGCAGTTCCCTTGAATTGCAGATGCTGAGCTGGGATTCCTTTAACTGATCTCCATTCTTCAAAGGAGTTAACAGTGACCAGTATGTACCAGAAACAGCTTTATCTAGTAATTAAGGATAAATCCCATTAAAGAAAAACTGAACTAGAAAAATCTCTGTGCAGGCTCAGCAGTAAGGCTTAATGTGATCTGTGTTACAGTTTTCATAGGCTGAAGAATGCATCTTCACTGAAATGGCTCAAACTGTGTTTGGTCTAATAGTCCATTTAATGCAATTTTGTTTTGTTTTCACATTTAGAACATACTGTGACCAACTGTTACGAATTTAGCGTACAGCTGTTACATGACTATTCTGGATTGAAAAGGGAGCCCACGCCAGGATCTGGATGACTGCAATGCAGAGTGGAACCAGACAGATCAAATAGAACATGGCATCATGAAGACCTAAAAACAAGCTGGTGAAGATAGAAACATAGCTTTCGAGGTGAATAAGATTAACTTTGATGGTCAATTCACAACAAAAGGACTCACATTATATACATGTACACACGTTACTGTGTACAATCAATCCTAAAAACAAATATTGCAGATATCAAATGCACTTCAATTACATTTTCTAATTCTACATACAAATATGCATTTTATGTTGTTTGCTCATTTCATAATAGCTGGGAGGAAATCATATAATTAGCACACAAAGAGTTAATTTCAATACACTGTAGGCAACCTATGAAATCCTGTTCACTAGTATACATCTGTATTATGTAATACAGAAATCAATTTAAGCAATATAATCCAATTATAGAACAGAGCATCTGAAAAGCTTTAGGAGGACTGAAAAATCTGGAAAAGAACTAAAAGCAGCAAACGGAAGTAAACATTTTAATATGAAATTATTTTATCTAAGTTAAAATCTGTGCTTCTAGCTATCCACATAGTGTGTTGTTATCGTTGCTGAGTGCTAGATGGATGTTTTGATTAATGCATAGAATTCAGGTATGGTGCAAAGGGCTATGTGAAATAGCAAGCATTAGTTTATTTTGTTTAAAATAAATTATTACAGATAATAAAAGCCATAAAAGGAATACATGTGAAGTTAACATTCATTCTCATTTATTCACATGGATGCATACTACCCCCTCACCTAAATCTTCTCTAAGGAGTAATAGATAAAAGCATCAACACATATGAATAAAAAAAGCAAAATATTGGACTTAAATGAGTTCCCTTTTATGAACAGTATGGTTTCTGACAGCTTAAAGCATACATTTAGGCATTTATCTAGTAGCTAAAATCATTATCTACCAGCTGGCATTCTGTTAATTATTGGATTCTAATTACTAAATATCAGGAAAGTCAACTCAAGCTGAGAAACAGCCCCTAAATGAACTTTGTCTCCATGAGGCAGTTTATATTATTTTCTTTATCATTAAGGGATGAGATAGGAGACTCACAGAACAGCTATGGATGTGATCCAAAAAAAAACCAGATCTGTGAAAAAAACTTGAGCAGGCCTTTGAATAAGACCTAAGTTTCTCTGAATCATAAAAGAATCAACTCATATATCACTACATTTAACAAAAAAAATGCTTGCAACCTCCATCATAGGCCAGATTTATTCCTTAGTACATATACAGACTCATACAATGATCATGGTTGATCTCAGATCATGTATATGCTAACGCCATATAAGAAAACAAAAAAGAAACCACAGGCTCACAAGTGAATTACTAAATCACTTGGGCAACTACATATAAGACTGAAAGCATTCACTAGCAGGTCACTGGTGCATAGCCAATGCTTATTGGCAGTAACAATAATTTACCATTTGGATGTTGTTTACTGGCCTATATTCAATTGCATCTTCAGTCCACCTACAAGTAAACAAGCACCTACATTATGCACACCATATCTGCCAGTAGTTAACTGTATGAGCAGTGTCAGCAGGGAGGCCACCAACAAATTATGTACCTAGCTAAAGATGAAGCAGGACTAAGACACGGTTAACAGGACGTTGGGGTTATACTTAGCCTGTTCTGCACGCTAAAGAGCAGTTTTCATTAATAAAATTATTCCATTTATACATGGACTTCAGGAAGGACGCAAAAAAGAAAGAACATCTGCAAAATCACTTGCATCGGTGCAATCCTGATTTGGTTCCACTGGAACAATATTGGTTTAAGAAAACAATACTATCCATTGTGCTGTAAAAGCCTAATTTACTGCAGGGATTATGAAAAATATCTTTGGTACACAGAACAAGGAATGGAAAAATATTTCATTAAGGGACTGGGATAAATCAAGAGCAGAACTCAGATTTCATTATAGTAACAGCTGAACCAGTAACTTCAGAAATTTCCATGTCTACATTTTTCTGCACACACAGGAATAAAACATAAAATCTTTCATAAACAGCCCTAATAACACCCTGAATAGAATGTCATGTACTCCAGTAATTCAGTATGAAAGTATTAACAGTTGAAAGTGCCTCTAATAAATAATGAAGAGTTGCTGTCAAATTACTGAGTTCTGAAGAATGAATTTGAAAGGCACACTTTCACGAAAAGTTAGTTGCAGTTGTAGGAGCTCTCCAGAAGAGGGAGATTTTAAACTAGATATCTTTTCCATAGCCAAAACCGAACAAAAACCCCCAAGCCATATGGGCAGGTAATGCTTTGCTACGATAATGGACACAAAGAAAAAAAAAATCCCAACAATTTTGGGATTTTTTTGATTTGGGTCCCAACAGGACTACTCAACTCTGCAAGCTACTGCTCAAATTTTAGGGATATTTAAAAATACTCATTAAACTAGCTTCCACTACAACATGCTTACCAGTGACCAAATTCCCTAAGAATGTGGTATAATGTGTATATTACTGTATACAGAACCATGTGTAGCACATATGGAAACGTGTACAATATACTAGCCAACCTCATGTGTGAATAGGGTTACACCAAAGAGGAAGACAACTTCTGGAAGAGATACACACTATTCATAGCAGAAGTCACAATTCAGAATTATGATACCAGATGTGAAACCAAGAGGTACTGGATTGCTCCTAAGGAAGAAGACATCACTGTGACTAAAAAACCACACTGAGTCAGAGGAAAATACTGGTAAGGACCTGACGATGTGAATTGTCAGTTCAAAGGCTTTGGTACAGAGGAAGAGAAAGACAGTCCAGGTCTGTGGAATGCCTGGCTTAATCCAATACTGGAATCACTGTTCAGCAATAATAATTTTCTCACTTCTGATGAATCTTAACAATCCACCTGGCAGTGTTATGATACCTCACAGATAAAAGACAAAAGGGACTGAATTTTCCTTTCTTCTGGAATCTTACTCTTTGTATAAAACTTCTTCACTGTCTTACCAGCTTGGGTGTGCTCCAGGGTACAGCTGTATGAGAGGCACCAAGACAATGATGAACTACTGTCTCAAAAGGTCTTTTGCGGTAAGAATTTCACTCATAACATGCTAGTTGCCCTAATAAGCTGCTTGGGAATGTGGTCTTTACTGAAGCAGAAAACATATACGTGTGAATTGCTCAACAGCATGATAGCAACAGAAGACAGGCAAAGCTTAAAATCCAGCAACTTATAGTTGGTTGGTACTCTTAATGGAATTCTGGTGCTCTAATGAAGCAATAATGAAATATCTTTAACATGGGGGATGTCAAGGAGCCATCACGCAGCTGAAGAACCAAAATGAGGTCACTGGAATGATGAAGAAGTGTAGATGAGGTCGTGTCATCTTACAGACTTTTTGCTGGAGGCATAAGAATCAGAAGATATATGATTGGTCTCAGCAGACAGCTTTTGATAGACATATTTATCCTTTTTTTTTTTGATACGGGGTAAGATGAGCACCAAAGAGCATATTTATGAAGGTGACTTCTAAAGGCAGTATGCTATTAATAAAATGCTATAAAATGTGTAAGATAAATGAAGTAGGGGAGAAAAAGACATACCCTTCCCTTGGAAGCTGTGACCTTTTTTTGATATGGAAGTAAAAGTCATTCAGAAAGTTTCTGAGCTCCAGCATTCCATATGGTCTTGAGTAAGCAATACATCAAGAAAGGAGGAATGAGGAAATTAAACAACAATATTACCCAAAAATAAGTGTGACTAATGATGTTCTATCATTTTCAACAGTAAACTCCTTGCTGGAAAATGTGTTTTATTACAGCAAAAGCCTAGAAAGTTGCTGGGAACACA
Organism: Agapornis roseicollis; assembly: GCA_002631895.1. NCBI lineage: Eukaryota > Metazoa > Chordata > Aves > Psittaciformes > Psittacidae > Agapornis > Agapornis roseicollis. The sequence goes on from NDXB01016762.1 coordinate 173,918, forward strand.
AAACCACACTTTTCTCCACTCACTCCACAGAATATTAATATATAAAACATACAACATTCCTCAAACTAAACACAGATAATAAGATATGTCTCATTAAGATTCTTTAGCTTTGTGAGAGCATCTGTGAAATAACTGTGAAAAAAACCCTAATATGACAGGCAGGATCTGTATGTAAAAAGCAACTGCTTATCTGTAACATATTTATATTTTCACTATCATTAAATACTGGAACTTTGTTCACAGATTTAGACCCACAGAATGATTGAGGTTGGAAGGGACCTTTGGAGGTTGCCTGCTCCAAACCCCAGCTCTCCAGGACTGTGTCTAGACAGCTTTTGAATAATCCTAAGAATGGAGGGTCCATGACCTCCCTGAGTAACCTGTTCCACTGCTCAGTTTCCCTCACAATAAAACAACGTTACCTGATGTTCAGAGGGAATCTCCTGTTTTTCAGTTTATGCCCACTGATCTGGTCCTGTCACTGGGCACCACCGGAAAAAGCCTGAATCCAACCTCTTTGCACCTTTCCTTAAAATATTTATACACATTAAGAAGATCCCCCTCATGACTCTTCACCAGACTGAACAGTCCCAATTCTCTCAGCCTTTCCTCATAGATACTCCAGTCCCTTAATAATGTGTGGTCCTTTGCTGGCTTCTCTCCAGTATGTCCATGTTTCCCTTGTACTGTGGAGGCCGCATTTGGACACAGTGCTCCAGATGTGGCCTCATCAGTGCTGAGCAGAGGGGAACTTTGACCTGCTGGCAATACTTTGTCTAAGGCAGCCCGAGATAATGCTATTCTCTGCCTTTACCACAAGAACACATTGCTGGCTCTTGTTCAGTTTGGTGTTCACCAGGGGCCCCAGGTCCTTTTCTGCCAAGCTGCCTTCCAGCTGGTCCCATCATATACTGGTGCTTGGGCCTGTTCCTCCCCAGGTGCAGGACTTGCATTTCTTTTTGTTGAACCATGAAGGTCCTGTCAGCCCATTTCTCCAGCCTCTCAAGATCCCTCTGGATGGCAGCATAACCTCTGATGTATCAGCCACACCTCCCAGTTTTGTATCATCAACAAACTTCCTGAGGGTACATCCTGCTCAATCATCCAGATCACTAGTAAAGATGTTAAACAGGACTGGACTCAGTATGGACCCTGAGGACACACCACTGGTGTAACTACTAGTTACTGGCCTGCAGCTATACCTCATGCCCCTGATAACCCTCTGCGCCTGGCCATTCAGCCAGTTTTCAACCCATCTCACTGTCTGCTCATCCAACCTGTGTATCAAATGCTTTTTTATGAGGATCTTACGGGAGACAGTTTCAAAGGTCTTACTGAAGACCAAGTAGACAATTTCCACTACTTTTACTTCATTTATCAGGCCAGTCATGGAATTCTAGAAGTTTGTCAAGTTGGCCAATTATGACTTCCCGTTGGTGAAGCTGTGCTGACTACTACTGATGATTTTATTGACCTAATGTGCCTGCAAATGGTTTCCAGGCTTAGCTGCTCCCGCATTGTTGCTATGGTTTAACTTTCCACATTAAGAATTTTAATGGTATATTAAGAAAAACTAAGTAATTTAGATTCAGCAAATGGCTTATGGTTTTGGACTGCGCCTTCTCTCTCCTCCCAGTAAACAACATTGCTGGAAACTCTTTAAGGCACATTTATTCAGGGCCCAAACATTTTGTTCATGCAGAATAAAGGTTCTCTGTGCCATCTTCACAATTCACTAACGCTATACCTGATTAAGTAAATGCTTCCCAGAACTCTTAATAGATGCTGCCAGCTTTGGGGAAGGAGGAAGGACAGTGGAGCTGAGATTGTACTGGAATGGATGAGAACACTTTGTTATATGTAATTTGCATGTGTGATTTTTTTCTTTTTTCCCAAACAGTATGAAGATATTTTAAGCAATCTCTTGTATTCAGTTTCTCTTTGACCCCAACCAGCTTTGTCCTGAAACAAGTGTATTCTAGCTATCTGCCTATGGCTGAAACCTCAGATAGATCTGATGGGGTTTTAATATGCGTAAGTAATTTTAGCTCAGTCAATGGTCTGAGTACATTGCCCTGGGCAAACTTACTCCCTAGAAACAATCCTGAGTAGTCTGGTCTTTGTGGACTGTATGCCCACACAGTAGTCCAATTGCAAAGCAAAGGCCATGCTCATTTGCACATATATACATACAGAAAACAAGTGCAGACTGCTTCAGATTTAAGAAATTATTTTCTAAGGAATGGGCAAAAGAAATATAATTCAGGTGCTCTCTGATTAACTGATCTCAGCTTTGTACCTTGCTTGATCTCAACTGTTTCTTGCCCTAGTTAAATAAATCAAATTTCAGCATGACTCAAGTGAAAATACAGGTTTTGAGACTGAGCATTCAAAGTATTTCAGCTCTCTATATAAGAAATAAATAGTTGCTATAGTCCAGTGCCTACTTACTGGGAAAAAAAAATATTTGCAATTACTGTGGTTTAAAATCCATCCACAAAGGTATCATTTCTGTGATTGAAATGGGTCAGACCTGCAGGTTTTATGTTTTAAGTCTGATTTTCTCTGAATCATCAAGATTAATATATTCAGCCCTCTCATATCCACATCCAGTTCAACTTATGACTCTTCTGCAAAAGAAAAGATCATCCATCTTATTTGACATTATAATGAGGTTCGTGTCCTCTTCACATCATCTCACTGGCTGGCTATCGACAGAATGCATTAACATAAAACCAACTATTCTCACACACAGCCTCAAAGTTAAGCCTTCTTTGCTTGTGTCAGGATCCTTTTCTGAAGACCACCTGTTGTCTTTTCATGCCATGTTTTTACTCAGAGATTTCTTTAGAAAATTCCTCAAATACAACACATTTTCCCAGCCTCAGGTGACACATGACCAGTCTGTTCTCCTTCAAGAGCTCCCTCCACAAAAGGTCACATACAATTGTCTTCTATGTATTTCTTAAGTTTGTTCTCTCAAGCAAATCCTTATCAAGACTGATTTTTGCCTTTTAGCCCTGACTTCAGTCATTCCTTATGTTGCCACTTCCTCTTGCTGGTCATAAATAAACAGCCTTTGACTCTTTCAGTGTACTGATTCCCTCTTTATTTGTTTTTTATAAAAGCCTATGCATTTCCAATGTGCTAACTAGCAACCTGTGTATTAAGGTCTCCAGGGACTGCAAAGAAATCATTAGCATTAGAATGGTAAGTAGTATCAAAGCCAAAATTATACTCCTACTTGAGGCAAATTCCCTTCCTCCAGTGATTATACTGCTTTCTTTACCACAAAAATATATCTTAAATACCATGCTGTTAGAATTATGTATTTACTGAAATAGGTTTAGGAGACAAACATAACACAAAAGCCAGGACAACATCTATCTTGAGGTGACCTCAAAGATTACTTTTCTTTCTTGCAATAGAGTAGGAGGTGGTCAACTACTGAAATGTATCCTTTGTGTTTCAAAATCAGGTAGATACCCTCATGTGTATTGTTTAGGAAATGATTCCTTTAAAACTTATTTCTATTCCTACACAGATAAAAAACAACAGGAAAATATTTTTAAAGCACTCATGCTTTTGAAGTGCAGTTCATGCAAACTAATTGCAGATTAATTTGCTTTTTAGATTATTTCATGTTAATTTCTATGATTTAAAGTATCCCTTTTGAACTCACCTTGGATCAGGTTGAGCAACTTCATTATTCAGGTTCTCATATCCAAATTGATTTAATATTGTAACCACAAGCATTGGAGCCAAAGATTGGGCAGGCTTTGTAAATAAAGCATTGGTGCCAAAAACCATAGAGGAAAGAGGTGATCTAAAATAGTTAAGGAAAAAAACAACAAATGAATGCACAACACAAACTTGTTAGTATATTAATTACAACAGACATGCAGATGAAAACTGTTATGATACTTGGCTTTATATAGTTCACCCATTATAGCAAACAGATCAATTATCATAATGAAATTTAAATTTCTTTGGAAATGAAAGGTAATAAACCTCTGGTGTATATACATAGCATGGCCCCAATTCTGAAATGACTTGCACTCAAATTCAACTTTGTGCACATACAGTAATAACTGAAGTTAGACTGAACAGTGCATGGAGAATTTGCATGCATGTGACCAGAAAAGGAGGCATTTTTTTCTTCATAAAAGCAATAGCTCTCACCTTTGAGGGGCAGTTACCAGGACTGAATCTGCACTTAAATAAACCCTGATGGAAGCAACAGGAAGTTACCTGCACTTTGGTAAAAATCCAGAAGATCCATGAGTTGTAATATACTACATCACAGCAGGTTTTATCAATTTTTATTTCAGAGAGATAACCGCAATCAGTTAGACTTTGAAATTTACACTTGAAGTAGCACAGGCAAGGCTTTATAATCACCTTTTCCATGTTAGAAAGGCCTTATTCAGAAAATTTTGTAAATTACAATAAATAGATATGGTTACAGAATAATTCAAGTGAAGCTAACAAAAATAAAAACACAAAAAAATAAGGACTTGGCTTGTATGTACAATTAAAACTAGAAATTACTTAATAATCTGTGCAATGATCCTACTGAATTAACTGCAGGAAACTTGAATAAAGTTCATCTCTTTATTTATGCTAAGTTGCTCTTACAAAAACTTACTTCTGTGTCAAGGATCCAAGACCATTTACTGTCTTTACTTTGACATGATCTAACTTATGAAAAAGTAACATGGCAAGGAGATAGCATATTTACGGAAAAACAATTCTGATGGACATACCTCCGCTTGTGCTTTATTAAATCTGCATCAACAATATCTGCCAAAGGCAAATTGAACAAACTAAACGAAGCTTGCACTATTACCCTAAAAAGGACAAAATATTTAAGATGATCACAGTTCTTATATACACTTTCATAATGAAATTGTAACTGACATTCTAACATACATTCCCCAATACTGACCTTTCCACAAACACAGAGACCTTTAAAACTAGGTGATTTATTTGTTTAAACAGCAGTTCTGAAAGCATTATTAGCTCTGTTCTTAACTGAGAATTACAGAGCAATATGCAAACCTAAGAAGTAGAGGGGTTTTGTTATTTTTTTTTCCAGGACACTGGTGCAAAAGGTCATAAATATTTACTTGAGGGTATCAGTAAATGTCATTTAACATGACATGGAGAAGAGAAGCACCTGAGAGGAAAGACTGACTGAAAATTTCTTCTTGAAATCTGAAAGGGACATGAGCAGTACCGGAAAGACCATATGGAAGACAAACTTCCAAGTGGGAGAATTAGAACAATAAAAAGATTTTATATGCATTCCTGTATATTTACTTACATTGTATTCATATATGCATATGCGTGTACATATATGCCTTTAAACACACACACACACACAAACAACTCTTAAACTGTGAAGAGAAACCATAAACTCAAATATTGAGATTCCTATGTCTTAGTACATTTTGCATGTGATTAGCTTTTATTTAGAAGAGGCTTTGAACAATTAGCACTTTAAACATAGAGTCTTTATGTACCTTACAGGGTTTTTTTTCCTGGGGAAATCAACATGTATCTTCACCATTTAAAGTATGCAGGTAATGAAATTCAATTTATTGTTCACACAATTCAGTGTTAACAGTAGCCTGTGACAGAAATACTGAAAATGAGAATGAAAACAAGGAAAAGAAGAAAAAAGAAGATGGAGAAAAGGATGGTAGGAAAGAACATGTAGAAAGAAAGCATTAAAACAGAACATTAAAAAATAAATCACTGTAACAATATTCTGACACAAACAGGTCTTTATTTCAAAATAAGAGTTTCTCTGCTGAGACCTTTCTCTGCCTATGTGGATGAGAAGAGATTCTGCTTCCCTTGAATCTGATGTTATAGCACGTAAGTGGCTGGAAGCATGGGGCTGCAAACTTTAATCACTGTTCATACTTCAGGCTTTTTTTTTTTTTTAGCAGAAATTAAAAGCTGAAGCAGAATAAAATGAAAGCTGAAAAAATTGTAACTGGAGTTTCAACCTTTTTAACAGGAGAAACAGAACAGGAAGAAAACCATAAAAGCAGTGGCAAAATCTTCATGCTATTAAAAGCAAGTGTCCACTCTGTTTGAATTATTTAAGCTGTATCTATGAAAAGGGAAGTGTATTTACTTACATGTTTGTCATGAGATAAAATGCCAACAGATAATAGTGTTTTGACCCTAGAATAAACATGACAGCAGCAGCTACTCCTTCAAAGTAGAAGGAAAACAAGATGATTCTGTAATAACCAAACTTCTTCAGTGAAGCATGACTGAGAAGAACAAGGCACTGAAAAGATAATATATACACACATATGATTAAAAGATAGAGTACAGTATCTCAGCATTAGGAGAGCTATAAAGCACAGACCAGATGTAATTTATTACTAACCATTAAGGAAAAAAACCAAACAACAAACCAAACCAAAGCACAAACCAACCCTTTGTGAAAAGTTCAATCCAAGTAAAAACTAGGAACTGAAAAAGAAAACTATCTACTGGCTCATTCTGTGCTACATCTACCAGGTAAGAAGGATTTTTCACTCAAGCCCAGCTGGCTGAGAAGTACAATATCCTGGGGAAGATACTGTTTCACACATTGCCTAACTATTATTTAATGCTTATGATCTTTATGTCTGATATCCCTTAAATACTTAAATTATTATAGTTAATAATAGTTAAATATATAGTTAATAATAATATAGTTATTATAGTTATAATAAACTATTATAGTTAAACTAATACGGTTATAATAAACTAATATAATAATAATATAGTTATTATAAACTATAATAATAATTATAGTTAATAATAGTTAAATAATAAATCAATTGTAAACTAAGCATTTGCCATTTTAACTGCTGATCAAAAATATTTTCAATAATTGTTTTTCTCATCAATATTACTACTTTACCTGGCATTTGTAGAAATTAAGCACAACTTTTAGGTTGATAAAGCAAGCTCACCAAGGCAGTTGATGTAAGCAAGTTAGATACTTTACTAGCAAGTAGAGAAAGGCAGATACCAGCAGACAGCACATATGGCTACGTTTTAATTCTGCCAGTCATAGCAAGTAGTAATCCAAGCGAGAAGCTAGTGATGGCTAACCTCATGAAAATGTTATTAAGTGCTGATTATAGTATAAACAAAGAGTAAGCTCTTCTCTATTGTTCCTCACTTTACACTTTAAATAGGACATTTTGTAATGCATTATGTTCTTTTTATTATATGAGCCTATGTAACCATCTATATGCATGCGGTCCTCATCACTATCATAAAAAATACAGACTCTATATACACATTTTCTCCTCCCTCTGTGTTACAGAGACGAAGAGTGTAATATCAAAATGAAGAACAGGAAAGAATTCTCTTTGTACATTTGTTCACGCATTTAAATGCTAATATTCAGGACGCTAAAGTCAAAGATTACTGTGGCAAATACTATCATAAAGAAGTTCAAATTTTCTACTTAAACCAATCATCAGGGAGGTAAAAAAAGTCTGGAAAGTTGGTATAAGAAAAAAATTTGGTTTTAAGAAACTTCAACATCCTCTTCCTCTGGCTGTTTTCAGGCATCTTACAGAAAAGTGCCTACACTAGGAATGGTACAGGATTATTTAATGCCTGTTTATTGTAAAAATCATGACCTTGTCTCTTTGTAATTGAGAAATAACCCTGTCTCAGGAAGTACTTATGACTTTGAGAATTCCTTAATACCTGCATGTTTCCAAGACTGCATATTTCTAAGCAAACTAACTTGATGCAAATTTAGATTGTTTGCCTGTGTTCCAGCAACAAAGTTTCCTTGTAGGCAGATTTTATTCCCTACAACCACTACCAAAAGGAACCAGAGACAGAAGTACAGGCCACTGAAGCACAAATTTCTAATAAGGGGCTTTAGGTTACAAGGGCTGGATTGCTTTTCCAGTAAGTGAAGTTCAGGATGTTGCCACAAGAGAATGCTCTTATATGTTGAGATCAAAGGGACAAAACTTGAGGAAAATAAGGTCATAGCAAACACTCTACGGTTCTGTGACCTAGACAAGAGTCTCTGGGGAGCAGAGAGATGTGTTTTCTGAAAGACCGTTGGTTTCACACTGTCACACTGATTTTATCAACAAAAGTGACTGCTATACACTGAATGTAAAAATATTTAAGCTTTCCTAACATTTGTAGCTTCTGATTTGTTTCCAAGTTCCTCAGCTAGTTGTTTGAGTTACACACACAAAAAAAAAAAGACCTAAACTTGTAGTAAGGATAAAGGTTGAAATTGCAAATATTTAGAAGTTATGGAACAAAGAAGATGTGTTTAGGATTTGTATGTTATATATGCAAACACTAAAACAGTCACTGAAGTTGAGCTGTGAACTCCAGTTGCATTTGCATGCATCTTGTTTTACATATTGCTTATTGAAACCAACTATAATTTAACAAATGTAACAGCCCGATTGTCAGCAATTCTGAGCACCATCACACCTATGAGTAAAGTCAGGTATTCAGCTTCGAAAGTGAAAGTTTTAAAAGATGCAGTGAAAGAAGTTAGAAGGGAATGAACAGGAGAATTTTTTGCTCCACTTCAGAGAAGTAAGTTTACATTCTGAGGGACTTATTTTTGCTGCTTTTCTTGATCTCACATATTACTTGTTAGGGTTCTCTATTCTTTTCCATTTCATTACTCCTCCCCCCATCCCTGACTGAGGTTTTGAAAGTGTGTCTCTACCTAGTAAATATAGCTGACCAAGACAGAAGACAACAAAATAAATAGGAATGTATTATTCTCCAAGAGCAGTTATTTGGAGTTTTGTTTGGTTCTCATGACTGAGATACCACATATTTCAAAAATGCTTTCAATACCTAATAATTTTTTCTGGTGTTTTGTGCAGTTTATCTCAGAAACTTCCTGAAGAAGAGATTATTTTTTCATCCTGTATTAAAAAACAAAAACAAAGAGAAAAGAATACAGAATTCTAGAGATTTTGCTTTTAGAAGCTTTTTATGTTGATTATGTTTTTCATTCTTTTATACTTGGTTATTATAAACCCTGTGGGATCCAAGACATTCACTCCTTGCATGCTTAAATCTTACATTCTTGTAAACATAATACTCTACCAGCCTGCCTGCCCATTCTTGCTACCCTACCCTTACATTTAGGTAGCCTGTACATACAGAAAGTTTCTTCTTTTAGAGCATTGGTGACCTAGATTTATCTCTTGGTATGGCCAATGGTTTATTAATAAATTAATAATGGTTTATTAGACAGCCTGTTTCCAACACAGTGTAAATGGATACCTTAAGCTAATGAAAACTAGTAAAACACCATGTTTTCATATTTTGGAATAAAAAAAGTGTAACTGCCTACCTGAGGACAAATAAAGCCTGCTCCATACATGATGCTTCTTAATGAGGAAGAGAGGACATCCTTAGGAATAAGATTATCTGCAAAGATCATCATAAAATTGCTGCAGAAGGCTATGTGGAAGACTTGGAAGAAGTTCATCGTTACAAAAAGTAGGAAGTTTTTCTCTGTCATTATGTGTTTGGTCAATGAAATTACTGAGGACCAGGAGAGAGTTCCATCACCATTTTCCAGATTAGCGTTCTCCATACAGATTTCTCTCTGCTCATACTGACTAGTACTGTATTTGCCTGTGTAACACATACAGGCTGTTGCTAATGCTGCAACCAAAACAGTGAAAGCCTGAAAATAGGCAAAATTTTTCATATTATCTGATATGAGACCACAAAAGAGAATGCTTGTTGAGCCAAGTAATGTTGCTACTTGGTTGTATTTAATAAGCTGAAGCCTACTTTCATGTTGTGTTGAAATCTCTGCAAAGAGTGCACACTGCGCTAGAAGCACAAACGTCAGCAAACCATCAAAAGCACATAATGCAATGATGAGGTGAAGACCACTTTGCCAGTCCCCTTCTTCATAATGTTTCCAAGGAAACCAAGGAAGCAAAAACGCTAATGCATATAAAGGAGCTCCATATAAGATTGAGAACTGGCGTCTTGAGCAGCATGTGAATGTGGAGTTATCTTGAATATACCCAAAAAGAGGATCATTAATGGCATTCCATATCATAAATACAACCTGGCACAAACAAGGAAGAAACAGAACAGAGTTTATCATTAGTGTGATTTTTCTGCAGAGGTTATGCAAATACAAAAGCAATACACACCACATTTATTTAAAATAAATCTCTGTTGAAAGAATAAAGATGAAAGCTCAGGTCAAAATAGTCTCCAGAACTATTTCTCAAGTGTATTTAGATTCATAGTAATTTTGAAAAACAAGATGAAAAAGTAGGCAGGTGCCCAACTACACATGAAATAAACCCCTCTCTCTAAGACTTCACTCTTTCAAAAGCTTATTTCAGCTTTCATCTTGCAAAGCCCAAATATTACTCTCACAGCAAGTAATTCAAAACATGAGCCAGCCCATTACCTTCAGGAGACCATTTACGATAAGAGTTGCTCGCACGGATAATGACTTGTAGAGTAAAGGCAGTATTCGAGTACTTAAACAGTCCATAGGAAAGCACTAATGTCACACACATTGATGGTGCTGAGGTACAAGATTAATTTACAAAATTACTTCGAGCTATCAAAGGCAAAAATCTTTTCATCAGTTAAAGCCTTAAGATTGTTAGTCTAAAGACTGTAAACAATGTGCTTTACATGGACCTTCACTTGCTTATGGATTAACTAAATGTAAAATTAATTTCTTGTATAACTATTTGCTCTGCATCCAAAAGTTAATGGGTAAGTAAAAAAACCCCAACCTTACTGCGTTGTGGTAACACAGACATACAGCACATGGTAATCAGAATTCTCCATTGTACCATACCTGTGCTTGATGAAATGCTGCTTGTGAAATCTTGTATTGGTTTAGGAAAAGCTTAACATAGTAGAAGTTAAAGATACTGTTCATCATTCCAGCACCTAATGTAGTCATGGAATATGCCAGCGCATTAGGATGAATTCCCAAAACAAACTTCATCGTCTGCAAGAACAATTCTTTTCTTCCTTAAGTTACAAAAAAAGAATTACAACAGTTGGTAGTTAATTTTCCAAATTAAATGACATGGGAAATTTGCTTCTTCAGACATGTGGAAATGGATTCTTAGGGGGAAATTCCCCCATTCTTATTTCCTTTTTTTTAAAATGAGAAACACTTTGCTGAGTTATAAGACACTGAGCCCAAAACTGAATAGATGGAAAAACTAAGAAGTCAGTGATATTTCTAAGTATAACCAGTGCTTAAAACTCAATTGGAGAAGTAGACAAAAATGTAAAAGAATCCCTTCCTAACTGGTGCACAGACTCAATAGAAAAATCTACTATTACTGCCACTAATCTTGGTGTAGAGTTCAAATAATTGCATACATTTTAGATCTGTCTTGCTAGCTACATAGTTTTAAAATTATGGACTGTGTAGGAATGAAGTGGCTCAATTCATTCCCTTACGTATTCCATTGCTATGAATGTCAAATGCAGTATGCACTTAGATGAGTATTTCTTTCAAAACAAATGGTGAGTTTTGTCCTTGTATTTTTAAATGTTAATTGTTAACAAGCTATGGAAACAACTTGAACCTAATAAATTAATGAGATATTAGTGGAAATCATAAACCATAAACTTTTAAGAGTTTAAACACTTTGATTTGCTTTGCATGTAAATAAAATCTAGCAAGTAACACATGTATAGCATTTTAAGCCTGTCCAAATAGCAAAGGTTCAGCCCAAGAATACAGAGTTCTTTAATATATCAAGCAAATCTTCAGCCAACAGTTTTTTTAAGATGCTAACCTTTTCCATCTATCTAGCAATTCATTTGAGCATATTTGGAATAAACTATTCCGTGAAAATAGCTAGCTCCAGGAAATCTCTACCTTTTAAAGCTCAGTAATGATTACATAAAGGTAGTCATTGACCACATTTGATTCTGTAAGCGCATACAAAATACTTCTACCAGGTATCTGGTTTTAACTGAGGTTTCATTCATCTGTGCACTTGTTTGAAGGAAGATGTCTGTCATTAGAGGTATTTCAGGTTCAAACTGGGGCCTTAACTAAATACTCTAACTCCAGAGCTTTACAACCTACTTTTTGTCAACAGCCCACGCTTTGCTCCTCTGCATGTTAACAAGTTTATCCTAAATGAAATTTTCAAATATCCATCGAAACACCTACTTTGAATATCTGCTTGTTCAGCTCAATAAGCAGATCTATAACCAGCTCCCCAAACACCTCACAAAAATGACCATGGAAGAAACAGGAAATGAAAACCAAGGCTGTTTCCAGCATTCCTGTGGCTGAAGCCAGGCTGCTGCAAGGGAAGATGGTAAAATCCTAATTGCCAGGCAAAAGCCACAAGGCAGGTAAGGGACTGAATACATGTCTATTCTGGTGTGTGACAGAACAGCAGGTTTTCCACCCATGATGCAGGAAATGAGCTCTTGAAGAGCAAATAAAATGTGGATGCATCTTTGCATATATATTTAAGACACTCCAACATGAAACAAGATGCACAGAGGAGATAACTTCACCCTGCAGGTAAAAAAAAAACACAACCAAACAAAAACTCAAGCTGACAACACGTTTGTTTGTAAGAATATAACTGAATTTTTAGGCACGTGCGGATCATTGTAATGTGTATTTTCAAGCTGTAGAGAAAATTCCATTTTCAAGTGATAAATTTTTGCCTTTTTTTAAAACTTTTTAGCAAGTTTGGTTTTGTAACCTTTCACTGAGAAACCTAAAGTGAAGATAAGGCTGTTGAAAAGATGCCCATTTGAAATGCTTACATTTTAAAGTAAGTTTGATATTACTAACTGTGAAAGTCATTATAGTGTGTTACTGACCAAGTGTCACTTAGGTATTTTAAGGCATGCATGTTCAAGCCTCCACAAATGTACTTAATGATTTTGGAAAGGCAGACTTTTCACCTCTCTTTCCCCCCAGAGATCCTTGTTTAGGTCTTTAAACAGAGAACTGGAAGCTCTCCTTTTCCTCCGATTCCAGGAGCACCAAGAATAAAGTGCTTCACATTAAAACACTGCCAGCAAACTAACAGTAATTTCTCAAATCATGTTTGACTCAATGCCTTCCTACACACACACATGAAAACAAGAAATAAATCCTCTGAGCTTCAGAATATTTGAAAGTAAAAAGAAATTTGAAATTTCTTCAATAAAAACCTTTTAACAATGCACAAACAGGTCTCTGGTGTTATGACTAACTGTAATACGCAGGAACTGACACAACTCTACACTAATTGGTACAGCTGGCCCTGTAACTTGTGTATGAAATAAGTTCAATTAGAAGTTGAGGTACCACACTTCCTTCCCCAAAGATGCACTCTTTAATGGTACAACAATGAAATCACACATGACTACCCCTTCTCTCTTCTTAATTGTCAGCCTTTAATATTGAGTAGGTTAGAGCACAGGTGTTGACATTTTGTGACTCACAGAAGGCAGATCAGTCTAGTGGTTACAACCGTGTTAGTACAGCTGAGCCAAAAGAACAGACTGTTTAAACCAGTGAGACACTGCATGACATTACTTGCGTTTCTCCCAGAGCTAGATGACAATCGCTAGAAGAAACTAGAGCATGAGTCTAAAGAAAAGTGGGCTCCCAAGCAATAGCAGATTTTGACTGAAGCACGCTAGCTGACATCATGGTCTGCTAGGATGGATCCCACACTGCAACACAATGCCCACGGTCCTGACAAACCGGTCGGACACAAGTATCTTCCTCATCTTTCTACCATGACTTGAACCACATTAAGGCAGAACTAAGAATAAAGGCTTTCCTAGTCCCGAGCAGTAACACTGAGGGGAAATGCTGCTGGAGGGCGGATGCAAACACAAAGCACTTGGAGCAGGAGGGAAGGAGAAGCTGTTCGGATGCCTCCACCTTCCCAGCCCGCGATGCTGTAACTGCCCACCTGCGGCTCCTGGCCGCTCCAGAAACTTGCAGGGCTGTAAGTTTGGAGATGCTCATCTGTTAAAACTGGTCAAATCAACCCAGCTTTCGTTCAGCAGCTCCACAGACATGGGACACGGCTCCTCTCCCCTCTGAGGGAAAGAAGCGGGAGCGAGCGGTGACGGCCCGAGCACCACGCGGGGATGCAGACGGCCGTTTCCAGCCGTGACAGCAGCTCGCAGTTGCACGCCCCAGCGGGACCACACTGGGCTTTGCCCTCCCCTGCCGCACTCGAGCACCGAGGCTCCCCGGGGAGGTGCAGGGACCGCGGCCCGCACCTGGGCGTGACGCCGCTAAGGTAACCGCGGGGCGGGCCGAGCCCCTCCTCACACGCTCTTCCTCAGCGCCCCAGGGGGCTCCCGACACGGGGCGACCATGCGCCAGAACTACCCTACGCCCGCCCCGGGGCTGTGCCAGCTCTGCTCCAACGCAGACCCACCGGCATACCCCGCGGCAACCGCCTGCCGCCGTTAACCCTTCAGCGCCCCAGCAACCACCGCCCACTTCCCCGCCACTAACCCACCTCCACAGACTGGAGGCAGCGCAGCCGGCTGCCGGGGCGGGGTGTAATGAGCCCAGACCGACCTTCCCTTCATTCTCATTGGCAGGTTGATACGAAGTCGCTTTGTGATTGGTGTAGGCGCCTTTCGATCTCTCCGGCGGGCGGCTTCCCATTGGCTCCCCGCGGAGGAGGTGAGGGTGTTGTGTTTGAATCGCGGGGGGATAGTGGGTGGGTGGTTGTAGCTTGCCACGTTGCCGCCGGCGGCCTGGCGCAGCCCGACCAGAAGGGGGAGAGGTTCGGCAAAGTCCGGAAACGCTCGGCAATGGCCGGAGGCGGCTTTTAAGGAGAGGAGCGGCAGCCGGCTTGCCCTGCCCCGCCGCCGCTCGGCGCGGGGAAACTCGCTGGCCTGAGCGCTGCGGCCGCGATGCTGACCGATAGCCTGGTGGAGGAATTCGAGATCCGCGAGGATGAGCCCTGGTACGACCAGCAGGACTTGCAGCAAGGTGAGCCGGGACCGGCGAGTGGGAGCGGCCGGCGGGTGAGAGCAGGGCTGCGGCGAGGGGGGCGTGTGAGGAGGGAAGGAGCCATGGGGAGCTGCCGCGGGGGGCGGCGAGGGGGAGGGCGTGTGGGGAAGGGAGCGGCGAGGAGGGGGCAGGAGCCGTCACAACGGCAGCGCGGAGCACGGGGGGCGCCGGGCGCGGCGGCGGGAAGGGCGCTCGGGAGGCGAAGCCGCCGGCGAGGGTCGCGGGGCGGGAGCGGTGCTTGTGCCGGCCCGAGACTGTGGCCACCGGGAGCCCGGTCTCCGCTCACGGCCGCGTGTCCTACCGCTGTGGGCGCGTAGGCAGAGGGGCCGCGGATGCCGGTGGAGATCTCAGCCGTCTTTGTTTGACGGGAGGGGCTGCTGCAGTAGAACCGGGCCCCCCTCCGCTCGCATGGCGGGGAGGGGAGCGGCTCTCCGGAAAGTTGCACCTTGGGCATGGGGTAAAGCAGCTGGCCAGGGCAGCGCTCGGATTAGCGGGCGCTGGAAGCATCGGGCTGGGCTGCGATACTGCGCCCTGCCGAGCCTTTTTGCAAGGGTTTCGAGACGATGAAGCTGTAAAGGTGGCTGTGCGCGGTTAGTGGCAGGTTCATTATTGAAAACTTTCTAGGTTTTCTTAAAATATACGAATAACTTCACTATGCATCAGAATTACAGGTATGTAGGTCCTGTATGTCACTGTGTCAATAGGTTTTAAAACACTACATGCTATAGGTAAATGCTATTCTCTTTTCACAGATGAGGAATACACCAAGTATAATTGCACTAAAACTCTCCTACAGACATGGTATGGAAAGAATGTGCCATTTTCTTAAGAGTTGAGTGGCATTTCAGACTGGTATTTATGTAGCTCTACTTTTTGCTACTAATCCCATTTTCTTTTTTAAAAGGCCAGTTCAAAGCTGTGAAGTTGCTTCCTGTGAACCTGCTCCAGCCCTTATGCTCTTAGGGTTTTACATTGAAGTACGTTAATTCTTGGGATTGTTAGGTGCTACTACATTACAAACAATGTAGAAAGACACTTTTGAAAGCTCTTCTTAGACTAAGCAGTTTTCACACTGAGATCAGGCATATGACAGCAGAAACTTGTTTTTGAGGCTGGAGTAGGTCTCTAATTGTATGATTTGACTATAAAATAGCTAATGCCTAAGAGTTCTATTTAAGAACTCTTTGCTCAAAATAGCTGTTTTCATGGTTCTACAATACAAACCAACCAGTTTAAATCGGATTCTGAAACCGTCATTTGCTGTCAAAGGGAAGAGAGTTGAAAGTTTGAAGACCTGATTTAGCAACGTTTTTTCTATGTCAGTGTTTATGGGGCAGAAGACCTAGAAGGAGATTTCACAAAGTAATAGCCACAGAGTTCTCTGCTTACTGATGTTTCTTTAAATTAATCGTTTAGTTAAAATGAGTGAAATAATCACCATTTTGCTGTCTGGTGTGAGCTTTTAAGAAGCAGTATTCCATTTATGAGGTTAGTGCATTTTGAGGGTTGGTTAATGTTCTTTCAACATTTGACCAATCTTTTTCTGGGGATTATCTTCTTATAAGCCTAAACAGAAGTGACTTACCAAAAGGGAAAGGAGGAAAATAAACTGATGGGCAAATTGAAATGCAAAGAATAAGTTCCTTAGAGGAATGGGTTTTTTTTAAGCATTCTGTTATAGTTTATTCCTTAAGTCTGAAAGACAGCTTTTCCAAAGACTTAAGTAATACCAATGTATGTAAACAGGGTAGTAAGACTGCTTATCAAGGTCTCTTGAAACTTGTCACAACCCAACCAATCAGTGCACATTAAAAACCCAAGGAGTAGGTTTAGGAGAAAACCTAGGTTGTAAAACACTAGGAAGCATCTTGAAACAAGCTTGTAGTCCTTGTTGGAAAAACTTTGATGGTCTTTGTATGCACCAAAAGCTTTTGCCTCGACAATGAAGGTTGGCTTTTGTGGCATGCTGTTCATGAGAACAGAATGCTCATGGAATTCTTTCAAGGAAGGGAACAGTCATTCTTCTTCTGCAACATCCATGTTTTGCTGCAGTATGCTGATTTTTGAAAAAAAATTGTTTGATATGACTGCCGTTTTTCCATCTTGCCGTTATGCTGTTTAAAAGAACTGAAGGTAGACTAAACATGGAGTAGGAAATAGGAAGCTAAGTAGAAAAACTAAGGGTTTAATTTTACGGTTAGGTAAACTTCAACCACTCTTGTATATTCTAAACTTTGCTGTTGAAAAGAAAAGGCTTAATTTTAGACTGAAAAATTCTCTGAATCTTTTTGTCAGGTGGGTTATGAAAAAGTAGAAGTGAAGGATTTTGGTGCTTTTATCTTTTTCTCAATTATAGTAACACTGTCAGAAGAGATGGTTGCAAAATGTTTAACATCACGGACCTATCTCTGAAATCTTGTTTTTGGTTTAGAGATTTCTTCAGGAGCTTTTAAACATGAGTACAACTGATCAGATTTACTAAAATGAAGATCTGAAGACCTGCATGTATGCAGTTTACATTATTAAAAAACTTTCTGCTTACATCTTGGTGAAAAGGAAAAATGTGTGCCTGTGGTGGAACTTAGCTGTTCCTTTATGTAAATTTACAACCTCAAATGCAGGGTGCTTCTACTATTGTACAGTAAGTCTGAAAAATGTAAATTAACTTTTCCTTCTGTAGCTGGAGAACATATATATTGCACATCTCCCTCTTAAAATTTGCTGGTTATAGGGCTTATAGGTACTTAACAATGTAGACACATGAACACAAAGGAAGTGCTTATTTTTAGAAGAAGTGAAATTGTTTCAGTTCTTGCTTTCTCTAGGGGTAGCAGTTAGGGCTTCATTGCATGTTCCTGAGCTTTTCCATTTACATTCTCCCACTCAGAAACAAATTGCCTAATTACAAAATAGCATGCTTCTCCCATAGTAACTCATTTGTGCTTCTTCCATTCTAATGAACAGAATGGGTGTGTAAATGCAATGTCACAAATTCCATTATTCATATTGTATTCAAAGTACTGTGTGCTGTGTGCTACTTGATTTAGTAGATGAGGGGGCATTTAAGAATGAAACCATCAACTTCTAAATATACTTAAACATCAAACAAACCTTTCACTTTGGGAAGGGAAATGGCAGCGAGTAGTTCCATATGCATTACTTCTTTACCATAATCCTAAACCCTCTCTAAAGCTCTTATTCTTCTCTATTAAAATAAAAGAATGGACTATTTAGTCTGCCTTGAACGATGCCAGTATTGTTGACCAGCTTTAAAGATGGTGCCTCCTAGTGAAGATTTGTGTAGTATGAGCACTCATGAATCGGTACTTCATTTCATGTAGGGTGATAGATTCACTGGATTTGAAGACTGCATTATTCTGCAATGTGACAGAACAAACAGCTTGGTGTTTTACTGGGTGTTATGCTGTCCATGGCTAAACAATGCACAATCTCTGTTTAAAAATGGGAAAAATTCAAGCAGGATGCCTTAAGGTTTCCTTATCCAAATACTTTGCACTCCAGCTGTGGAATAGGCTGGGTTCCTTAACAAGTGATGTTATAATGAAAAAGCTATGTGAGGATGAACTCCTAAGTATAGATCAGTATGCCATGTGGCTCCTAGTCATACATCTTTTGAAACTGGGAAGAACTCCCAAGCAGTGTGATTTGTTTTAAAATGGTTTTTTTTTTTTTGGTGGCATTTATTCTAAGAATCTGACCTTAAGGTGGGAAACAATGCACTGTAGCTGTAAAGAATGTGTAGAGAATACCAGAGCTGTTGTTTGGCCAGAATTGGGTATCTACAACTTAATAGACAAACGCTCCTACTCACTTGTCCTTGTAAGTCTGAATTTGGTCTCTGGCTTACATACGTAGATGGAGTAATCATTTTGGCCAGGCTGCCAAACTGAAGGTTAGCACAAAACAATCTTGGAGCAGTGTTCTATCTATTATAATGTCTAGTTGATAAGATAAATGAAAAAGGCAGGAAAATAACATGTTAAAACAAGGGCATATAAATCAAGTGAAAATTGAATTTGTTTTCTCATCTAGCTGCAACTACTGATGATGTAGTGTATATCTCTTGTATATTAAGTCTTCTTGAAGTGAATCTAAGTCTTTCTTGAAGTTTCTTGTGTTTCTTTCCCATTAATGATGCTACTTCTATGTGAAAACTACCCAGATTTTGTACTCATGCAGAAGACAACCTGATTGTAGTCCAAGTGATTGGAAGGATGTGGAAAATTAGAGATTTTTAGAAATCTGTTGGATTCTTAACATGTAATACCCTGCACAGAGTCATTACAATTTTAGCAGTATCACCAAGATTAATTCTGTTGCATTATGTTGGCTTTTAAATTACATGTGTTTTTACACATGTAGGTAATTATGTAGGGTATCAAGCACTACTGATGCTGTTGAACAACTATCAAACTTCCCTCTAGAAAGGAACTGAGTGTTCAGATGACTTATTTCTTAATTTGAAATAACCATAGTCACTGCACTATGGAAATGACTGAAGTGAAATTCAGATTAAGTGCTGGAGAACAACTGACATGTAAAATTAATGTTTTGGAGCACATGAAACAATTTTTGTCTCTTAGGTTTATGAGCTTGAAAAGCAGAATAGCTACATTTATTTATCAGTTTATGTCTTTTTGATATTAATATGTCATGATAAGAAGCATCTGAAACTTTGATTTAGCACTTTGATCCTATATGATCTGAGCAACTCGGTGAAGGGGTAAAGGTGGAAAACCGCAAAGTAAGCAAGAGTGCAGACAGCTGTGGCCTGGGTCTGACCTGAGGAGCATTTACAGGGTCTTTTATGTTTATTTCTCTAAAATATGAGTGCTATAAACATCGTGTAGTTAACTAATGGACACCTTGGGTAGCAATGCTGGTGCTGCAGATGGGGGGAAGTGAAAATGGCTTCATGTGTCTGACCTGTGGAAGAAGGACCAAGGGAGGAACTAAAGAAGCTTAATGAAATCGGAGTATCTTCTAGGTTTTAGGACTGACTTAGACTTGTATTATAGATAGTATATGAATGTTCCACTTTCTTTTTGAATACTGGAAATAACATGGAGCAGTTATAACAGCAATAAAAAATCACTACATGTATTCTATTAAAATGCTTTAAAATGAGATGGTTATAACTTACATGCACACATGATTTCTTTGTTTAGATCTTCACCTTGCCGCTGAGCTTGGTAAGACACTCCTGGACCGTAACACCGAACTAGAAGAATCTTTACAGCAAATGTATGCCACAAATCAAGAACAACTGCAGGAGATTGAGGTAAACATTTAAGGGATCCAAGTGTTAAAGCACCTAGACCTGCAACACAATAGCACATAAGTTTGGATTTGACTTTCTTGACATCTAATGGATACTTTAAGAAAAAATACTGAACAACCTTTAACCACTTCAGCTACTTTTAGGATTTGAGAACCTGTGCTTTCAAATCACAGCTAGATGATAGTTGATCACAGTTGTACCTGTTTTCTGATTACCACAAGCTTTGTGTCTTTAAACCTCATGCTGAATTTGGCTTGTTTTAGTAACAAGTGACTATCATTTTTGTACAGAAAAGTTACTTCAGTTATTCTGTTGCTAAACTTTGCTGATCTTTCCAAGTAAAATGCCATTAAATTATATGATGATAAATAATATAAATTAGTATATGAAAATATTAGTGGCTACAGCACTTTAAATGTAAAAGCTGATATGTGCAGGGGAGAGACTAAACAGAGCTATGCTAGATGGAGCCTGTTTATTTCAATTTAAAAAAATGAAACCCATACCCCTCATCCCTACTCCTCCCCCCCAAACCAAACCCAACAAAACAACTACAAAACCAAACACTGAAATAGTATCTAAATATAGGCCATAATAGATCTATTCTGTATTTTTCTGTGTTTATCAGAGGGGAAAAATTTCATTACTACCTTTTCAAAACCACTCATCTTTGTGTTACTTGGTGGGAAAAAACTGGCCATTTTTGGCAATTAGCTTTTTTACATTGGCTGTGTTCATGCAGACTTAGCATTTATCAGCATAATGAGTTTTTTCCCATCTATTACAGAGCAATTCATGATCTCTAATTAAATTATTAAATATTCAGTACCTTGACTGGCAGCATATTGGAAATGCAGTCAGTGTTTCAGTTTGGTTCTGGTACGAATCCCAGGGAACAGGCTGTGACTGGTATACACTGGATTTTTACAAATCCAAGTCCTTTGTGCAAGCAGTACATGTGTAGTTACAGATAGGGTGTGGATTTTGTACAGCTGCAGCTTCAATTTAAAACACTTATCATTTGGTAAAAGGTAACTTCAAGAATCCTGAGCTTAGTACTTATACATATATAGGTGTCTTTAGTAATGTAAACCCAAATGCAGTGTTTTTATTAGGTAATACACAATATCTGGGTGCAGGTTGTAGTGGGTTTTGGGGGTTTTTTTGTGGGGTTCTTTTTCACCCCTAAGATACTTCTGGTTTGTACCTCATTCTTTGGCTCTTTGTTATGTGCCAAACGTCATCTTTGTTATGCTATTCATTCTGTAATACAATGGTTGGAATGGCTGCTATTTGTATTAGTGCCACAGTATTACAGTAAATGTATTTACTTATGCAGAGACTTAAAATAACTCATTGCCATGAATGGTTTTTATGGGAAGATTAATTCTTAAGATCTAGAGAGGACAAACACTTCAAGGTGTTACGCAAACACTGTTCTCCTTAAGGTTCAACACCTGGAGGAACAACCATGTTTAAGGAAGTGTTTAACACAGTTACAACACACCTTTTGAAGTAACAGCGTAACTTTGTGACAGATAACTAACTTGGCTCACTGAGTGTAGCTCATGAAAGACAGAAAATATATTAATGCTAAGCTGTGTTCATTATAGAAATAGCCCAGTGCCATTAAGGATAAAATATCCTGTTGGTTTAAGCAAGTTTGCTTCAGGTGTTTTGGTGGGTTACTGACTACATAAGAGAGTCTCAGCACTAGGAAGTGGTCAGAAGTGTCCTTCCAGCAGTGGTCTATAGTTGGTGTGTTACAAAGAAAAAGCAAAATGAACCTCTTTCTTGAAATAACCAGAGAGAACCTCAAGATGGAGGAACTGAATATACCAGATTACTTGTACAAGGGATTGCTACAGGAATTCACCAGAACAAATGGGGATAAAATTAGCATATGCAAGGTGCAGTACGCTTTAGCTGGTAAAAGTAGTTCAGTCAGTTATTTTCATACCTAGTGTTCTGTCTTTGGTGGGAACATAGCTTACCCCACTGCTCAGGATACATGTGCAAGTGGCATAACCAGTCTCTATGCTTGATTTTCCTTACTTACAAGTGCTTGTCTCTGTAGCCTAAAGGTAATCTTTCTTCTGTTCTTTAGCCTACTCTGCTGCATTTTTACATGCTTTTTCAGTGCAGTGTGTCAGTGTTAATCTTTGGGGTTCCCCTCCCCCCTCCTGCCCCCCCATTAATTCACATCTTATGAGTACAAAGTCTAGAACTGTCTAAGAAATCATTGTGAAGTACAGTACTTGTCTGCACTGAAGAGGAAGGGTCAAAGGCTTTGAAATGCTTAAGATTACATCTAATATATTAAACACAACGTTTTACAGCCTTGGACCATTATATCTAACCTCTGTACTGACACATGTACCACTAACTCATCACAGCAGATTTAATAAATGCTGGATTGAAAGGGCAACTTCATTCCTGTCTCAGGCTGTTCTCAGCACTCAGACTTCAGAAATACTGACACTCCTTTTATCATGTGGTAGAACAAAGTCTCAACTGCTGCTTCATGTTAGGTGCTTAGTTGCAGGGGAGGTGGAATAAATGTGAACTTCTAAAGTATTGATCACTACATCTATACTTTGTTCTTGTGGCCTCATTATACCAAGCCAACTTGACACCAACACTGAAGATATTGGAGACACAAGGTGGAGAAAATGGTGCTTCACTTCTAGTAAGCTAAAACTTCTGGAGAAGCCCATTGTAACAAGCAGTAAAATCAATTCTGGCACCAAAGCCACCAAAGGCTTCTGTGCTCAGCCGTGCCTATATTGATGAAGAAAGTCTGAAGATCTCCAGTGCCTTCTGAGAACAACCAGTAGGGAAAGTTAATCTGAAATGGGTCACACTGAGATTCTGCTGCTAATCCATGTACTATTTTTGTGTAAATCCTCAGTCATGTGCACACAGGCTACAAAAGGATCTAGCCAACTGCTATCATGTTGATCTTCTGGAAGTCTGTATGTAGTAGTTACTAGTCCTAGATTAACTTATTATCTGTTCTTAAATTGCCTAAAATGTAAACTCATCAATCTTCTAATGAGGTAACTGGTTAAGTCGAATATTAGAAGTTTTGCGTATATACAGGTGTATATAAAGAGAAGTAATTCTGCCTAAAAGTCTGGATGCTCCTACTTGAAGTTTACTTTTAAGTAGGTAGCATGTAGTAATACAGAATATATTGCAAGAAATACATTCTATGTAAGAACAAAGTACTTCAGATTTACAGGGTTAGGGGTTTTTGTTCATGTTTGCATCATGCAAATTCTTACGTAGATTTTTAAAACTGGGTTAGTCCTATCCTGGGTGGGACAATCTAAGACACTTGTATTAAAAACTTTAAGTGATAGTTAATTGTGCTTAGACTGAGAATTCCAAGCTTTCTGACATTACTCAAGTAACTTAAGTCTATGTTGCTCATTGTAAAACTAAAGAGGATTGAGTACTTCATGTGGAGTTTTATTTTTTTTAGAAGGCAGGAGACCTTTGTTTGGGATTACAGTAACTGGAATAGTTCCCTGTGAGTAATTAAAGATTGAATTCAGTAATTTGATTATACTTCCTGATGCATAGTAGCCCATATACTGTCTTAAGTGTGACCTCAACCTAAATTCTCTTCTGCTGAACCTAATGCTACTTCAGACTGGAAAAACATAGGTTAGCTGAAAAGAAATTTAATTATGGATGGTGGTAACCGATATTTCAGATGTAATGCTAAGAAAATTGTTGGGTCAGCACTGTTAGGAAATTTCTGTTGGAGCTCACTGCAACTTCTGGATGGACTCAGAGGATAGTTAAGGGCTATGCTGAAGTCTGGATTCAAGGCTGTATCAGTGAATACTGTAGAATGGACAAACACAATCCAGAAGGCTCCAGGCCAAAGCCTACCTAGAGCAAGTCTGAACACAGCTGGCACAACCAAACCCAGGTCTTTGGGTTAAAAGGCTAGTTGATTCACCCGGAGTTGATTTCCATGACAAAGGCAAGCTGAGTTACTGGTAGCTATTTGCAGCTAAAGGTTTATCAAAGCAACCACTGTAATCTAGATTTCTGAAACTTAGAATTCCCTATGAATATGAATAGAATTGCAGAATAGTAGTTCTATCTCTGTGTTTCAAGTGTAAACTAATAACAGCAATACTGTCTTGCAGTACCTCACAAAGCAAGTGGAGCTCCTGCGCCAGATGAATGATCAGCATGCCAAAGTCTATGAGCAGCTGGATGTGACAGCAAGAGAGCTAGAAGACACTAATCAAAAACTAGTTGCAGACAGTAGAGCTTCCCAACAAAAGATACTAAGGTAAACTTTTACTAGATACTTCCTAGATAATGTGAAAAAAAGAAGCACTCCAAGTGTATTTTTGTGTAGTTATTGGGTGGTCATCTCTGTCTAGTGGTGATCTACAGTACTGTTAAATTGGAAGGATAGTGTTTTTTAAAGGTCTTTTAGGGCCAAAGAACAGCCTTCAGAGAAGAAAACACACTATAAGAGGATGGGAAATTCACATCTACTTGATTAAACACTCAAATGTCTTTCACCTTTTAGTTTGACAGAGACCATTGAATACCTGCAAACACACATAGATGACCTGCAACGACAAGTAGAAGAACTGAAGAAGCCTGAGCGAGGCCGGATGAACCATGAGAGATCTGACCAGCCAAGATCAATGCATAGTTTCTCATGTTTGAAGGAGCTGTATGATCTTCGCCAGTAAGACTTTTTACCTAGCACAGCAACAATAATACTGAAACTATTTTATGCAAAGCTGTAAAAACTAAGACACAAGCACAGAGGTGAAACAAGCTAGCAGAAAAACCTCTGATGTTCACAACTTATCAAAGCACTTGCACAGTCCTCCACTATGTGGTGGTGCCACTGCTTCTGGCGTACTTCTAGACCACATTAGTATTTTTGTGAGAGGAACTGACTTGAAGGTTTCTCTCCAAAGTCTCCAACCATATCGAATTGCAGCTCAGAAAGTTCACAGCAATTTGCACCCTGCTTTTTTTAGTCAAAACCAGGCAGATAATCTGAAAAACAAACATTCTACATGCAAAATATTTTCTGTAACTTACCTTTTCCTTGGATGTCTTTAGATATTTTCCTTTCAAGGAAGGCAGGATTTCTGCAACAGCCTCCTTGAATATAAACTGGTTAAAATGATGCTTAGGCTGGTAAAATGGTGCCTGGAGCTCTGGGCTGTGTTTTTAATTTGGAGCAGTTTTCCCCAGCTGAACTGCATTAGTATGCCCATCAGGACAACCACCTGGGGTAAAAGCTCAGACTAGCTTCAGTCCTAGAAGGTTCACTTATGAAATGAAAGGTAATTTCACAAGTGAAGCACTTCCATAGTGCTTCATAGCCTATAAAGGCTTTTGTGTCTGGGCTTCAGCATGGGCTTCATATTCAGCACCTGCATGGAGGTAGGACTGTAGCATAAATCCGTACATACAAAAGGAAGTTATTCCTTAATAATTTAAATAAGTGGATTCCTTCAGATTGACCAAGACTTGTAGAAATACCAGGCTACAGAATTGCTTTTCAAATTCTGATGCTTGTTTCCACAATCAACAGTGACAGAAGTTACAAGAGTGGAGTGCTGTGGAAGAAAATCTGAGTGTCAGAGTACTGCACGACATGGAGGCAATGTTTAAATGTACTTAAATTATAGGTCTAATTACTCAATAAGCTTGTCTGTAAACCGAAACTGTTCCTAAACTGCCATTCTGCTTAAGATGGGAGGCTTGATTTGATGGCATATCAGTATTTACAAACTCTGCTCTGATGATTAAACCGACAGATAGGTTAGTAAAATGACTACTATGTGTACTTTCAGGTGTGTTAGCACCTAGTTAAAATCAGATTAGTTTAAATCTGTCATTAGTTACCCAGGACTAGAGGTCTTTATGAGGTGTGGTCAGTTGTACTTCCTACATTTGATAGGCTTATTTTGTTTCTGCAGGTATTTTGTTTATGACCATGTGTTTGCAGAAAAGATTACTTCGATGGATAATCAGCTAAGTCCTCTAGAAGAAGAAAATGAGAACTTAAAAAAGGCAGTTACAGTTCTGCAAGCCCAACTGAACCTAGAAAAAGAGAAGAGAGTAACAATGGAAGAGGAATATAGTCTTATGGTAAAAGAAAATTGTGACCTTGAACAGAGGCTTGCTGATACAGACTTGTATCGGGCTCGTGCAGAGGAGTTGGAAGTGGAAGTAGCTGAAATGCGACAAATACTTCAGTCTGAAAACACATTACATAAAACAGAGAAATTGGTGCCAGAATCCTTTTTCATTTCATTCAAGGAGCCTTTAGAAAGGGAGCTTGGTCAGAGCCCACCAGATGATGGGCTTCTGACTGTATCGGAGTTTGAGAAGAAGGCACTGAAACGGAGCAGCAGTGAAACCTTCCTGAGCAGTGCTGCAGGGGGGGACATTTTAAGGGACCACGAAGAAACATGTATCAGAAGAGCTGAAGCTGTGAAGCAGCGAGGAGTCTCTGTACTTAATGAAGTTGATGCTCAGTATAATGCTCTGAAAGTGAAGTATGAGGAACTTTTGAAGAGGTGTCAAATGGCTGAAGATTCTTTGAAAAACAAGGCTGTACAAACACCAAAGCAGTATTCCAAAGACCTAACTGTGGGGAATACCCAGTATGATCTCCCAACTAGCAACCAAGAATTCACAAATGTGGAGTTAAGTGACTCTCCCACAAATGCTCTTCCTGAATATAAAACACTCTTCAAGGAAATTTTTAGCTGTATCAAAAAAACAAAGGAAGAAATAGATGAACACAGAGCTAAGTACAAGTCCCTCTCCTCTCAGCCCTAACATTGGATATGCTGATGACCTGTTTCCTACTGATGACTGATCTGTTAGTCCAGAAGGGGAAAAACTTTACACTGATGTCAAAAGACCCCTTATACGATGTGTTTCTTGAGCACTCAAAATGAATGTTTTGAATTGGCTTGTAGCCCTGTAGTTAATGATCTAGTTAGTTAACAGTTAGTCTCCCTATACCTACATAGCAATAGGTTAAATGTTGTTTAGCACTGTCACACAAACTAGTGGTTGTAAAGCAAGCAAACATCATAGCTTAATACTACACTACTACTTCATACTACACTTAATCTCTGGACAGAGCAATTAACTGACTCTAGTTTTCCTTAGTCCACTTAAAAAGTAACAGAGCTAAGAAATCTGTAGTCTCACAAGGAGACAAACTAAAGCTTTCCTTTGGTTTACACTGATGATCTAGCCCTGTGACTGTATCTCTGTGGAAAATAAGTAAAACCAAAGCCTATGACCAGTGTCTTGGGCAGCCTCTCCTCAGTTCTTGAGAATGAAGGTAGCAGTCTAGCTGAGCTTGCTTTGGCAGGGAGGTGGAGAGGTGGCACAGCAGCTTCAACTGTGCTTGGTTTAACCTAGTACCGTGTTTTCACATGTACTGAGCTCTCCCCTGATTAGTATATATTAAGAAAGGATTTGATGTAAAGTTTGTGTGGCTTTTTAGGTATGGTTTCTTATGTAGGGCACTTTGTCTGAAGGCAAGATACTGTGAATTGATAATGTATGTTATTTGGGACCTACTGTTCTTTGGTGGAATGTCTGCAAAGTACATTTTCATGTGTATTTGGTAAGATAGAAAGTTGCAATTTAGCTATTTAACTTTAGGAGTAGTATTGATGTAGTGGAATAGCTTTTAATCTTACACAGCACAAACTCGAAGTGCTTGAAGGAGACAGGCCAGGTGAAAACTACCACATTGCTTTGTCTCTTGGTACCAGTGTCAGCTTCAGTGGATGATTCCACACTGTCTGGGGGATGGGAGGATGGACACAACTCTGCCAGAACACATCTTGCTGAAAACAGGGGACCATGCTCTTGTTCTTCCTCTCCTTCTCCACTCCCTAATAATAATCTATATATACTGAAATTCAGAAAAGCAAAGACCATGAAGTATGTTCTTTAAAACTGCTTCAAAGTCCCAAGAAAACAAAGGTTAAGATATTAAAAGGGGAAGGCACAATGAAAGGTGACATCCTTTTCCTTATTAAAGGTTCAACTTTCTGCCTGAGTTGCTGTGATACACCAAACTATTGACAAAGAATGTCGACAATTTCTCAGTGTTGGTTCAACTGCTGCTGTTGCAGTTTGCCTTATGTTGTACCCTGCTGAGCTTGTGGATAGCTGTCCTTCGGCTGCAGTATTAAGACTTCGTTTTGTGGGAGTTTCTCTAAAACATGTATTGCATTTTGAGGAATATTTAAAAATGGGAATCCGACTCTTGTATTTTTCTAAGCATAGAAATAATTCTGTCAAGCCACATGTGTAGCTAGTAATTACACCAATGTGTGCCAGTAGGGAACCAGTAAACTAGTTCCAGATGGCACCTGCCTTATCTAGTCTTGCATCTTTCCCCTGTGGCTCAAATGGAGTTCCCATTACAGTTGTATTTTTAAAAAGGTTATGTCACATGGAAAAGGACAGGCCTATCTAGGATAGAAATCTGGGGGGGATTGAAGTAGTTTATCCTCAGTGTTGTGTTTGTCAGTGCTGTTTAAAAAGGAGGGGAAGCCCCAAAAAAGGCAGAAAAGCTGCTGTTTCTGCCATCAGGTTAACTGTACTGTCACTGTTTCCTTAACACTTGGATCTGTATCAGCTGGAGGTCTGCCATGATTCAGGTATGGGAAAACAGTAACCCTACATGAGAAAAGTATGGCATATTACTCACAAACCCTTTACTGCTCCCTCCTCACTGCTTTTGGGGAAGGGGGATCCACACCTGCTGGACTAGAGGACATGTAAAATTCACATTTTGGTGAAATGGGTGATCTCCAGTGGGTTGTTACTGTTGGCTAATTTTGAGTACTTTATATACACCATTTTTATGCTTTAAAAACACCAAAAATATCCTCGGCTTTTCACAGAACTACTTGATTCTTGTGCAGTGTAACTTCCCCTTAGCTGCCTGTGCCGGTGCTTGGCTCTGGCTGCACTGTCTTTTAACCTTAACTGTACATATTATGCAATAAAAAAATTCCAAGGCTGGGCTCTGCTTTCATAACCTCTCTCAGACTTTGGCCTTTCTCAAGGGTGGTTTTAAGATGCAGCCACAGGTATCGCTTTAGCAACAGGGCTGTGCTGGGTACATCCCACCAACCGAGACAAAGGCTGTAGAAGCTTCCTGAACTTAAACCACCTCCCTGATATACTGATGTAGTTAATAAAGTACACTGGCATATTAATTAAGGTAGAGTTTTAGCAGTTTAAAAATACTTTCCATAGAACTATGAAATGCTGTAAGTATGGTAACAATATTCTTAGCCAAGCTTACCTGGATTAACTACCTTAATCTGCTTATTTTAGTCAACAACTCAACTTGCCTTTTCAGAGCATAAGTAGATGAAATTAATAGAATCTCCTTGAGCTTCTCATGTGACGGAAAGTATTGCAAAGAACATCACCAGTAAAGTAACCATCTTGTACAGTGCTTGCATAGTAGGATATTCCTTAACCATATCACAGCTAGGCTTCCATGACAAACCTGCAATAGAGAGTGGTTACCACATCCTGCACAACAGACCCTTAGCTCAACAGCTACCTCTGGCTACACCCTGCAGCCCATGGTGCAAGCAGAATGATATAAAGCAGTTCACTATCTACCTCTAACCTCTGCTAAATTAATTCCTTTCCTTCCTCTGTAAGCCTTCAGGCCACACAAGAAGTGGGTGCACCTTCCATTTCTTCTTGGACAAATACAAGGCTGGGTAGAATTGACCTTTGAGATAAAATTTTATTTAAAAAAAATTACACAAAATAGAGGTTTTACATTGTTGCCCTGTGACAACTACAGCTGGATGCCTTCCAGAGGGTGCACTCAGCTACTTACCTACTTACCTCACTGCGTTTGCACTCAGTAATTCAAAAAGTCCCCCCAAACAAAACCTGCACCACTAAAAGCGATCCAGTGGTTCTGAATCTCTTCTAAAGGCAGGTGCTTTTCCAAATGATTCATTGCACAGACAACAGGCAAGAACAGTCACTATGCAGTACAGAGCTCAAAGATTCTGTTAGCCCTCCCTGGCATTTCCATGAACATGACTGTCTTCTCTTTTTATATAGAGAGGGCTGCAAGGGCTGTTAAAATGCTCAGCCTGAAGCATGAGCATGGAGGTATTTAACAAAAACTGGGATGTTTGTAAACAAATTTTAATTTATTGGCATTACTTGTAAAGTATTAGATCATGATTTTCCATCATGTCTGTGTCAGTATATGGTTTTATTTCTTTATAACGAAACAGAACGAGGATTGAAATACATTAGAAGTCCACGATTAATCAAGCTGCAGACAGGGTCCCATGTTCTCCCAGTTGCTCTTGTGCCTAGGTGGCCATGCAGACACGGGTGTGAGCATGTTGGGATGTCAGTGACTGTCTTGCCTGCAACGCCCGGGTCCCCCAAAGTAGGACAGGTCCTGCCCCGCACTCCCGAGGTCACAGCATTACTCTGTGCCGCATGCTGCAGGCTTCCTCTTTTGTCCTTGAGATCACTTGAAACTGCTACCACCACTGTCAGGACTGCACCGTCCCCTTAAGATACCACATTCCACCGTAGCTCACACAGCAGTCCTGGGGAGACAGGGAAAGTGTGTTAAGGTGCTGGGAGCCATGGTCTGGCTTTAGGACACAACTTATGACAAGTGTCTCCTGCCCAGTGAACAACAGCATGAATCAGAAGCAACAGGTTATCTCCACCCTAAGACTATATAGCTGAAATGAAGGTAACAGACATGTGAGGGGAAGGTTGAGAGGACACAAGGACAAACAATGCAGGGGCAGCAAGAAAGCAGGCTTTCAGGGGGAGAAAATGGGGACTGCGCAGCAGCCAGCTTGGCAGAGAGTGAGGACAAAGGGCAGTAAGGGATATGCAGGCTGAAGCTCAGCTGGAGAAGCCAAAGGGAGCAATGGAAAGGGCTGAAATGTAAAAGCAGTCACCAGGTCTTAAGAAACAACTTTCTACAATAATGAACTGTTGCACCTCAGACCTGTGCTTTGGTACTCTAACCACACGCCTGCTGTGCTTACAGCAAGTAAGCACCACAGCAAAGTTCACTAAGTGGGTTTTCTTGTGGCTCATTTTCATCTAATAGATGAGCACCAAGTCTCTCGAGTTCTAAGCTAATGCCTTCTCTTTCTTTTGCTCCCACCCTCCATTTACGTAATTCAACACAGGCTTAAGTACTGGTACCAGACTGATGCTGCAGAGCATAAAGGGGAAAAGGTATCTTTTTTTGTGAAGTCTTGGGACTTGCACATTGCAAAAACAAATATAAAAATTAAGTGTGGAGGGTAGAAAGAGGGTTTGCAGACTTGATCTGCAGCTGCAAGAATACAAGCCCTGTCAGCCTGTTCCTCTGTGTATAAAAAAAGGAGCACACGCAGATGGGGAAATAGAAGTCAACAAATCCAATTACTTTGAAAGAGGAATCCACTCTCCTGTGGCTTAAAGAAGCCAGAGAATCTTCCTGTTCCATTAAATCATACTTCTACATTGTATTTCAGAAATAAAGATAATTTCACATAGTTCTGTGACAAACGTATTTGTGGCAAAGCAGCCTGGCACAACACAAGGCTGGCTGCACAACCATTTAGTGACTTACAGAAGGTATGTTTTCTAGAAATAGGTTATCTGCTATTTGCTACAGCACCATGAAAAACTAATGCCAGTACATTGTCTAGATGTTCTAGGAGAGCTGATATTTGAGCCCATCCAGTTGCTTGACAGATCTCCCCAGCAAGGGCAAGCCACATCAAATACTCTTGAGCAGGCAGAAACATCTGAGCTTATTTTAATGCTAAGACAACCAGGATCTTTCAAGCAAGACCAGTTTGCTTATTATCACAGCAACACATCTGTAATTTTTCAAATATGCTATTATTCTGTTTTCAAATCCTAATGTAATAAAGAACTTAAACACTTCTCTCATTGAAGTGGAAGACAGTAACCAAAGGCCCAGCGACAATGATTAATGTATTACTTCAGTTGGCAGCTTTCTACTTAGCCATCCTGCATCGCTTTTAAAGTTTGTCAGTCTTGGCCTGTATGGTCTGTACTTTATACCTTCAACTTCTTTTAGCAAGTAAATGGTGCATCTTCAAAGACAGAGATGAAAGGATTCAAATAAACATTCACAATGTGTTAACTATTACTTAGCCTGCTTGTTCTGGCTAGGGTTTTTTGCTCTGTACACTGCTGCATGTCCTACTACAGGATGAAATGCATTTCCTTCTCAGTATGTGGCACTTGTGCCCTTCAGCATTCATTTACCAGCACTCAGCTGGTAAAATTGGAGCACTGTGCAGCACTCTCCCACCTCCTTCCTGTTTAACTCCACTCTATTGGAAAATAACTCTGAAGTATCACATTTACTACATTCGATTCGCTGCTGGTCCAAGATGACAAATAAAGATCTGTTGCAATAATACAAAATAACATGTGAGCCAAAACCACTACTCCTTGGAGGGAAAGAAGGTAGGATGAGACAAGTGTATTTTTAGGACAGTGAGCTGAAAACCAGGCTTTTTCCACACTCCAGCACCAACTGTTCTATCATCCTTCGCGTTTGCCAATCAAAGGTAGAATAGGATCCTTTGCTCAAATTGAGCATTAAAAATTCATGCATTAATTGGATCAAACCCACAACAGAACAGAAATGTACCTTTAACACTCTATCCACCTCCTGCTTGTTTAGGTCTTCCCCACATTCTTGACTCAGCTGATTCTGGATCACATTCCTGCGCACTCGGTAATTTTTCGAAAAGATTTCAAGCAAAACTTGGCGATGCTTTAAAGGAAAACATATCATAGATACAGAGAGAACAAACACCTACCCGTACCCATCCACATACCGCAACTGTACAAAACATTCACTGAACTACATCCGTGGATTCTTGTTTCATAATCCTGAAACCATCCCACATCCATCTGCTCTCCAGCAGTGCTCTAGCCTCTGAGGGCTCTACAGGGATCTCTCCATACCCCACCCCGCACTGTCCTGTGACCTGAGTCACCTCCAAAGGTACAAGAGCATGATGAAGAAGGAGCTGCAACATATTCCTCTCAAATGCTTTTGGGAGTTCGCGTGGTCCACTCCAGCCAGGAGGCTGGATAATCCTTGACCCTTCCCTACAAGGATTTATTTAGCTCATGGACATAGAAGTTACATTGTCCATCCACACTTTGTTAAGGCACCTTCCCTTTCGCTTCATTGACTCCGATAGCAATTAAAATTCAGGAGATGCTCACATATGCTGTAGTAATTTCCCATTACAAGTATAAACAGATACATCAGGTAACAACATCATTTCATCTCTGCTTAATGTTGCATTACCATCAGGCAAAAAAAAATTGGACCAGATCCTGGTGTGAGGCCTGGGTCAATATTTTCTCTTCACAGTTTCTAAATTACTTGTATTCCACTGAACTAGTTGCTGACATGTATTGCCAACATATTATGTTGTTTCTACCCACACCACCTTGCCCTGACACAGCAATGATCACCCTGTGAGCTAAAAGCTTCCTCTCAGCTGGAAATAGGAATTGAAAACTGGACACTTCAGCAGGAAAAGAGGAAAACTACCTGCCGTACCAGTCCCAGAAACACAAATTCAAACAATGCCAAATGCTCAACAAACATATATCTGGGAATGTCACTTCTTTTTCTCTTTACCTGATCATAAGTATCACCAGCTTCCCAAAGTGCATAGACCTTTAATTCATCTGGTGAAGCAGCAGTCTGTGGAGGAAACTGAGAACAAGAGCCTGTTAAAAATAACCATCTATTTAATGAGTTCCACTTAATGATTCTATGATACAGTATCCCTGGACACTTATTACTGAATCAAAAATGTCATTGCCATGTAATGAGAACTGCTGAAACAACATAAGCTTCTCTCGCATTCCACATTAGAAGGGGTAACCTTGCTCTGGCAGCCCCCATGCCTCCTCAGGCATGGCCCATCCTGCAACCATGGGGCAGACACTTTCTCACAGGCCCAGTGACTTCAGCAGAGACATTATCTGTGTCAAACCTGTCCTGCTGGTGATCCTGAAGCACACAGACCCCGAATTAATGAAGGCTAACTACAGCGTAGGGAATGGGATGAGCATGCACCACAATGTGTGCCTTGATATACCCTAGCCATGTTTAACTGATGCTCCTGGTGGAGTAACCTACACCACAGCCAGTCTTTTCAGAGCTTTAAAAGGAACTGCTGGGCACACTGGAATCCCATGGTTTTTGCAGGAGGACTGCTTCCAACAGGTGAAGGGACAACTACCAGTACCAGAACAATCCCAGGGCCTGGACCTTGGCCAGTATCTCATGGCAAGACATCTAGATTTTTCCTGTCCACCAGCGTTTGCTTCCAGACCATCCAGAGCAGTGGTCAACTGAGAGTACCAAGTGCATTGCAGGGTCTGTCTAGAGGTTTTTACATTTACAGTGGCAGGTTTTAGAGATTCAGACTGCTTCACTAATCCCAAGTTGGTGTCACTGTGCTTCTGCTGCATTGGTCATCTGTTTTGGGGCAGACTACATGACTCCAGAAGACTGAACACCAGTGTGGACAGTGAATGAGATACTTGCTCATTTCAGGCTCCAAACCTGAAGTGGTTTTGGTTTTGCTTGTTTGTTCTCCCTCCAACATGTGCCAAACTATAGCAAAATACATTTGTTTTTTCTGATGCAGAGGCCTCTCGCCCTTGCACACAGGAAGGACACAACTGCCTCCTCTGCATACCCCAAACCCCTTAAAAGTAAAATGCCATCCATTTGCCTTAGTATTTCCCCTTGGAGCAGTGACTAACAAACAAGGCTCAGTATGCTTTCATTCCTGACACATCTCTCATCGGTCACTAACAATTTGTTCCTTACTAATCATCCAGATGACCTAAAATCAATCATCAATGAAAAGCTACCAAGCCAGCCCTGATTGTTCCAGTATCTGCAATCCTGGTTGCTGGGATAAACCAAACCTTTTTTCCTGGCCTCATACACCACACCAACAGACTTGTGCATCGCAGAGTGAAAGATAAGCCTTTCTTTTCATGCTCTGCCTCCAATCTTATTGCAAAGAGAAAGAGTTTTGTGCGGCAGGAACTGCCTGGTGGGATTAGCAGCTTTGTTTCTCATGTTGGTCTAAATGGCTGGAATATAACAAGGTTTTATACTTAGTTTAGAGACAGGATTCAGGTTTATTTGGCTTCCAACACCTGACATGATTCTTTTCTTGTAAGGATGTTTGCTTTTGGGGAACAGTATCACTTGTAAGCTTTCAGCACAGATAAAATGGAATACTTCAGCTCCCCTCCAGAAAACAGCTGCAGCAGGAAAGGCAGAATGCAGCACATCAGGAACATCCAACCATGACCTGCTTCATCTGAGAAAGTTACTGAGCACAGACCTGGAGTGCAAACTTCAGCCACACATCTGAAACACAGCTGTGTTCGGCCATTTGGTGAGGAAACAACTTCCAAACCAACACAATACTGGTTTGGGAAGAAAACGTCACAGAATCTTCTCCTCCTGTCCAGCCTCACTCTGCAAACCGCAAACACTGCTGCCAACAGTGATCGACTGTCACACAAACCTGCTCTGTCTCTCACAATCACACGTCCCACTCCTTGCTGCTGTCACACAGCCTGAGCACAGAAGTGGGACATACCAACAGCAACTCTGAAGAGGCATGCTGTTCTGTCCAAACAGCTTTACTGTCTTGCCATCCACTGTCCCCTTGCCATTTCATGTTCATTATCTCAATTCCTCCAGTCTCACCCTGAAAAACCTTTCCACTGCCTTAAAAGCCTTCTCTAAAATACTTGCCCCCTGCCCCTTACTGCTCTAAGCCCCAGAGCAAGCACAGGGCTTTTGGGAGACAAACTGCTGTCCCAGGTCCACAGGGCTGCCACATTCAAACGGAAGCTCTCAGGGAGGAGCCCTTGGCTTTGGGATGTGTTTCACTCAAGCACTGAACACACACTAAAAATAGCCACTGCCAGGCAGCTAAAGCAGACAGAAAGAGGTTGAGTCTGCCAGAAAAGACTTATCAGCTTGATTAATCCTAAAGGTAAACTGTGGAGCTTTCCTTGCCAGCAGCCTGGCATCGGCACTAGCCCACAAGGCTCACCATAAGCACAGGGCTGCATTCCTCTCCTGTTACCCTGCCCAGACAGGACGCTGGCCAAGGTTGCATCATTTCCTGATGCCTCAAAAATATCCCCAAGATTTGGGCAGAACCTTGCCACCGCACTGACTATGGGATGGAGCCGGCAGGAGCCAGTCACTCCCATGCACTCCACCAGGCTGCAGGAACAGGTGTAGGTACTCAGGAGCCAGATTCCTGCATGAACGTTTCCCATGGGGCTGGCCCCAGACAAGCTCTGGACAAACGCACACACAGACACAGTGAGTAGTTAGCATCTGCTGAGGATGACTCTACTCACCCTCTCTCAATGGCAGCAGCAGCCCCCTGCACTTCGGTGCCATCTGCCCAGGATTCACTATCTCTCCACAAAGTGAGGACACTATGAAGCACAGCATCTTGCAGGTGACCCACAGCCTCATCTGCAGCTGGAGTGGTATTTCTTCTGGCTCCCCACAAATACTATATATTTGCTTGAGTGCAGTCGGTCAGCTTTTTACTAAATGCAGGATTTTTACTGGTAAGGTTTCAATTGCAGTCTTCAACACCATGTGCTCTATAATAGGGCAGCGTGCAAGCCAAGAGTCTCTTCACCCCCCACAGAACATCATTTTAATTACCTCAGATCATTGATTTTTATCACCAAAGCACTTTCAATTACAGAAAACAAATGAGCAACTCTCTGAAACCCCATGCTGAACAACCCTGCAGACTTCCCCTGAGCTCGAGCACCCTCACGGCTTCTGACAAAACTGTCTAGGGGAACAGTCAAGAAAAACCCAAGTGTATGAGCCCATGCAAGGAGCAAAACCAGCCGAAGCACCTTTGCCAACTACACAGAGCATCAGAGGGAGGCCTGGGGGTAATGATTTACATTGCAGATAACAGCACAGGCTTATACTGGTTCCTGCACCAGATCTCAAGTTTTGCAGTAAATTCTGGGTTGGCAGAACTAAAACCTAGAGCAGACCTCCAGCAAGAGACATTCCAGTGGTCACTTCTGTACTTCTGCAGATCTCCTGTGACAGGGTTTTCCAGACAGAAGGAAGTTTCAACTACCTCTCTTCAGGATTTTATTTTGGTTGACTTTCGAAAAAACTGTCCCACGTTTGCTCCTTTAAGCCAAGAGTGGATGGCATCACTTCCAAAAATCCCAGAACTTCCAATGCAAACAAGTCCCAGTCTCAAGTAACAGGGCCGCAATGACATCAGCTATTTACCATCAGCACGGCAAGTGCACACACTACACCCTGTACAAATGAGAACCTAGCCAGCACTAGGAGGCAATTCCAGGCAAACATTACTCCAGGACTTGGAAGCTGTCAGGAGAGAAAGCAGAAAGTACCGAAATCCATGGTCTCCCATGTGGCATTTCAAGTTTGTTACTCGGTTCCAAGGTGCCACAACACTTACTCCATACATAACTGAACATGTTATTTCTGCACATAACTGCACGTTATTTCTGCACACCCCTCAGCAGCAATCCTTACTCCTTAGCTGGGTATCAGCTCCCATGTGCCAGACTCTTCTCATCAGCCTGCCTGCTTCCTGCTCTTTCTGCCTTGCCTGCTCTTTCAAGTAGTTCACACCTCTCTTCCTCTCTCCCCAAGGCAGCTGACTCCCAAGCTCTTTCTGATTGCAACCCAATCAGCCCTGCCAGATGTCTTGTAAAATTAATTTCCTTTTAGGCTCTTTCCCATGATGCCAAATTCCTTTTCCTTTCCCAAGCAATGGACGGTCACACAAACCTGCTCTGTCTCTCACAATCACACATGTCATTTCCATAACGACAAAGAAACAAAGACACCTCTGCACAGCCGAGGAAAAGGCCTGACCAAAGAAACCTGCTACAAAGAGAGTTTGTAGCTTCCCAGCTGCTCCCAACCTGCCAATGCCATGCTTCCTCCCCTACTTGTGCCTCTGTCGCTGAGAGAAGGAGTCTGTGAAACTCCAGGAGAAGCTGATGGGAATCTGAGACAGCCTTAGATCCTGTTAACAGGAGTGAGTTGGGACAGTGAGTCAGTGCACCTCAACAGCTTGGACACGGAAACAGTGCCCCAAAGCCAGTTCAGCTATGCAGCATATCACAGAGCTAAGAAAGCAGAGTACAGGGCCTGCCAGAAGCAGGATGTCAGATAAACCTCCAGCAGCTTCAACATATCCAATATTGGACAATTACTCAGAGCATTTCTGTCCTTGCAGTCCACCAGCACTGGACACATTTCTCAGCTCAGACATGTGACTGCTTCCCTTGCCCCGCCCCCCCCCAAATCCTCTTCTCCAAAGCATACCAAGGGAAAAAACATACTTACAGGCACCAAAATCTGTTTGCAGCCAGTGTCCAACACCATGTCCTGTAACATTTTGTCTGAAATGCCACTGAACAACGTATGTCCTGGAGGCAGACTGGCTAAGTGAAGGTTAAATAACCGTTTAAGCTCACTCAGGGTGAGTACAAACTGTTTCTTAAATGTTGATGACACAAATGCCTTCAGTTCTTGGGCTACCCTGTCAATGCAGCCTCCAGGCAAGTGGCCATTTAGAGAGTCCATGGAGTCCTCCGTATGGAGGCCATTGATGATGCCATTGTTCATGCCCTCATAAGCTGAGGTATCCATTGGCTCCTCATCACTCACAGGCTCCTCTTTAATGCGGATATTGGAAACATCCATCTTAGCTGAGGTGTCGTTTGATTTCATCTCTGCCTTTTGCTTCTGGAACTCCTTCTCCAGCTGCCCATAGTTCTGCTTGACTTTTGCTTTAGCCATGTTGACCCTTTGCTCCCCAGGAACCAGCAATGGATGACCTACTGAGAAACAAAGGATACCATAAATCTCACCATAACCAGAGTTCCATTCTTGCAGAATGTTTCTTGATGAGCTCATAGTGAAATAAAATGAGGAAGCATCATGTGCTTGTGAAATCTATAGCATAAAACCAGTATGTTTATTAATTTTACTTTAGTTTTAGGGTTTTTTTCTGTGGTTTGCTGGAGGGAAGGGGAAATGTTAAAGATGTTGTAAGCCAGATGCTTGGAGAAGATATTCCAGTTAAAGAATCTGAAGCAAAGGCAAAGTGCACTTACTCCACCACTAGGGCCTACAGAAGGCTGTTTACACATCTCCACTTGTGACCCAAATGCTTCCTTGCCCAACAGATTTCCTTTGTGTGTGTGTGTGTGTGTGTTTTAGCGTATCACTAGATACTGGTGAGTCCTGCTTCAGCTGCTGCCAGAGCCAGGATAAGGATGATACGGTGAGGAGAGTGAACACCCTTTTACCATGAGGTGCACAGTGAGGTGCTCACTTTCATCATGAGACTGTCTTCTGAGTATTACCACCCAGTGGTAGGGAGAAATGGACAGAAGAGAGTCCTTTTCCATGCTATCCTGTGCCTCTCCGCCTGTGTTCTCTCCACACCCAGCTATCCAAATGTGAAAGGAAGGGGCGTGTGTCTGCAGCAGAGGAAACCAGTCTCAAAGCCAAAGGAAGGAGTGCTGTCTTTAAGTCAAAGGCATGCACAGCACACATGCCATTATCTTCTCTGATGTTAGGCTCGCTAATCCTCTCCAAATAACCCAACACCTAATCCTTCCAAGCAGATCAGACACAGGGTATTGAAATGGATTCATATGCTCATTTGTCAGTTGTGCTTACACTCTGCACTGGCTCCAGTGTCTGGCAATGAGCCCAGTGCCTAGTTAAAACTCTCTGGAATCTCAAGTTTTCACAATTTTAGGATTATGAGCAGCTACTTTAATATTCTCACTAGCATTAGTGATGGAGAAGGATGTCAAAGAGACAGCTTCACACCTCCTTACAGCCCCCTGCCAAACACATTCTTCATTAATTGCTCAGCTCTCAATCACACCACAGAGGGCACAGTGCAAATCAGAGGAAATGAAAAAAAGTATCACCTCATGCACATTAGCTTGCAAACTGAGAGCTAAGAATTACTTGTGCACTGGCCCTGCCCTCTCTTCATGAGCTGCTTACACCCCTACACTCTACAAGCTGCCTTAAATGAAGTGGTGGATAACAGAACCAGCTGATCTTACACTACCAAATAGTGAGTCTCCAGTGCCAAGGATTCTCCCAGCTCTGCTGCAAGGATGCTACACTAAGTTTGTGTTACCCCAACATCAGTAGTACAGACAAAGATCTGCCTCAAATAATCTAGAGGAAACCACAAGAAAGGAAAAATAGTAAGCAAAACAAGACCAGTCGCCACCATGTTCAAAACCAGAGGAACACCAAAACACCACCCAGGAATACAGAGGGATGAATGTGCTTCAGGACGATCCAAGCACAATTCCATTTACCTGATTGTGCCTCTTGATTCTTTGGTGTCAAGTGCTCCTTTAAGAGATTATAGACCTTTTCTAATCTGAAAGACAAAAATAAAATATACCAGTTTCAGTTTTGCTTGCATGCAGCCACACCACATTTAGCCATTAGCTAGAACACTTAAATTCCTCCAGGGAGGCAAGGGACAGGAATTACTTGAGGGATGCAGTGCCACCCCCCATCACACCACTGCGAGGGGACTGTGACTGTGAGGGGACAACCTTCAAGGCAATGCAGATGAAAGTATCCGTCAATCTCTACAGAAACTTTGTACAACATAGTTCTCTGCTTGTGGCATATTCCCCAAAATAAAACAAGTTATTTACTTAGCCTGAATGCCCATCCACAGCATATGCTGCCTCTGAACTATATCTGGATGCTTCTTAACAAAGTCTTCATCATAAGGGAGCATGAACTCCCAACCTTTGTTTATTCTGGCCACAGACATGTGCTCCAGGAAGTCTTTCACATCTTCTGGGCAGAGCTAAAAAGAAAAGCAAAAGCATACATAATAAGTAAGTCAATTTACACAAAACATATGCAGTTATGCTGATCTGGTATGTATGGGGCACCTTTATGCATATACACCCAGCTAAGTCAGAGATACTCATCCTTCTCTGCAGCACCAACACTTTCACACAATGTTAAAAGCACAGGACTTCAGAGAGCAGTGGTGATGAATCCCTGAGAGTCAAATAGCTCCTGGCATATTTTGTGGAGAAAAGGGAGTTTCCAAGCTGAGATGAAAAGCCTCTATTGTGAAGAGAAGCATATTCTGCAATGTTGATCTTATTTTAGAGCTGCAGGTCAGACATGCTCTATCTACACATGAACAGCTTTTACGCAGCACTGGATCTTACATTCTGAAAATAGATGGTCTGTGCATAAATTGATTTGTGTTTTATAATTTTACTTTAAGGAATTTTTTTTTTGTTCTCTTTATGTTTCTCATTCATTTGCCAGTTTTAACAAAATATTCAGGTGCCTGAGATGCTTTAAAGCTTTTATTCAATGCTACCAAGTGGCAACTGCCAACAGGAGTTGCTTTTTTATAACACACCCAAAGAAGAGCAGCTAGTGTGGACTGCACAAGCACTCATCTGTTTCGATGCACAATCAGGCAGCTTAATTCAAGCAGTGTCCAGCTTTCCACTGAAACAGATGAGAGGACAAGATGCATTCCAGTGGCTCAGCTACAGTACCAGTCATATCCTGTGAAGTAGCGGTAACTGTGGGAGCTGCTTGAAACACTTCTAAACAAAAGTATGCATTTATACCTGTTGCAAAGTGAAGTCATGCCTGGAGAGCAACACTGCACGTTAGCAGTAATGCAGACACTATGAACCTGAGAGAAGGCTGCAGCATCCACTACCAACCTACAGACAAAGCCCAACAGTCATCACCAGCTTCTGATTTAAGGAGAAGAAACCATCACTCACTTTTGTAACTGCTGCCACTTCCTTTCTCACAACCCAGCGGTCCCGTGTGAACTTCCACATCTAGGAAGGGAACAAAGGAGAAAAACCTAGTGACTGTATGCAGCAGTTGCTTTACTGAAGTTGTGGTAATAACCCTGTTCAATGATGTTACCAGAAAAATTGAAACCCCATTCCTTTCAAGAATATGGAAGTAGGTGATTCTTGGCCAGGTAGCAACAAAACACTTTCTGGCTTCTTCTCAAATGGCCATGAACACAGTATCAAAAGCTTTGAGAATCCATGGTGAACCTGTGACTACAAAAGTAAAAATACTACAAAATACAAAATGAAAAATTTCTTGAACTCAAACTTCAGTTAGTTTCCAAGACACAAAACCAGAAGATTCACTGCAGTGATGCTGGGACTCCAGAAGTCACACTTGAGGCTCAGCTTCTCACATACCTAATTAACTTAAAGAAACTATTCAGCCGCTTCTGTCAATGTAGGGGCCTGCAAGAAGCTGATGACTGCTGCCTTTCTGCAGCCCGCAGTCCCCTAGAAAATGCCTGTTCCCATCTTCAGTGCACATCACATTGAGTTACAGTTATGCAGAGATGGCCTGTCACTCATGCTTGCCCCCAGCTAATGGAAAGCCAGGTGCTCTGGAAAGCAGCTTCTAAGTTCTAGTATCCTGAGAGGCAGCTGCTGAGAGCAGGCTAACAGGATATATGAGGACTTGGGCAGAACACTAAACGTGACCTTGACTACTTCCTGTCTCCATTTAAATAGACTCCAACCTCTTTTAGTCTGTGTGTATTAATAATGTTGTGAAGAATTCAAAATCTCATTACTGCCAATTTCTTCCTGCCCTACGACGTCATCTCTGCATCCTTCTCTGATTCAGTTTCTCCCTGCCCACAAGCACACAAAACCACCACGCTCACTCTAGGGCACAGGACACTTGTTTTAAAGCACAAGACGCTGCTGTCCTAAGGGAGTAGATCTATCAGCTCTCCTTGCACACAACTCTGAGGTAGCCCTTTACCCTGAACTAGAGCCGATGGTACTCGTGTCCTCAATGTATTTATGTGAGAATCTGGGGAACAAACATAAGCTTTTAGACAAAGACACAAATTACTTTTCCTCCTCCCCAAAGCACAGTGAGGACCAGGTGGACAGGGAAAGTCACTACTGGCCATAAATAGCTTTTAGCATTATTACTTTACACAAATACATACAGAGAAATAAAGTTCACTTTTTAAGCTAGAGCACATTTTTGCCACAGATGCAACACAGCATTACATACTATGGCTGAGCCTTATGATCAAACATTTTACTTTGTCTGAAAGCCAGAAATATGCTTCTATTTTCCAGCATTTTAACTTTTTCCCTGTTTAGAGCCAATCAGCAATTTACTTTGAGGTCAATGCAGATCCAGTTTTTCATGTAGTATATTTGGCGTAATTCAAATGAAAATGATTTATCTTTACATCTTAATCACTAAACCACTGATGCTTACTTAACTGAGCGTAATAATTTCTGGTACTTAGGACTTTACACATGACGTGTCACCTAATCTGCTGTGTCCTGAAGACCTATGTCACTGGGTCACACCTGAACCCAGGTCTCCATATGGCAGTGTCCTGGCAGACATCAAGGCACAATCAAAAGTCAGCTTCAATCACCATCAGTTTTATCTTATACTAGTACTGTAATTTCCTTAAAGTCTCTTACACAGCATGCTGCTATGCAGAGTTAAATCTCAGAAACAAACTGCAAACAAGGGGAACAGTCAGGTCTAACTGAAAGAAATCAGGGCAATGCACCTGTCAGCTTCTCTGACAGCAGAAGCCATAAACTGATTATGAACTTAAGAACCACTTAGGAACTTAATTCTTTCCATAGTTAGTGAAAATAAACACAATGCAGAAGTTGTTCCTTTCTGCTGTGGTTATGTGTGCTTACAAGACCTGTATTCATTTCACTTCCATGTGCAGCTACTGCTCACAAAAGGTGCCTGGAACAAAGTCCTTTCACTGATTAGCCACTCTGGGGAATAAAGTCCTTTTAAAAGATCAATAGTGCATGCTCAGGGAGCACAAGGCTTACCCACACTGCCCTTGTGAGACCTCACAGTCCTGAACCCAAGAAAATAGATCTGGGGAAACAAGTACTTTATTATCCAGTCCTGGCTTTTCTGTAAGCCCTGCACTGTGGGGCTATGTGATAGGGGCTCTACAGCATGTATTAGGAATGGGTGAATACTGCTAATGACAGATGATCTGAACCTGCCAAGCAGCCACAATGCCAACCTACACCAACACTCCCACGACAGACTTCAGGATTAAAGCACGAATGGTTTCTTTGGAGGAAACACCTTGCTGCAGTAG
Organism: Agapornis roseicollis; assembly: GCA_002631895.1. Lineage (NCBI taxonomy): Eukaryota > Metazoa > Chordata > Aves > Psittaciformes > Psittacidae > Agapornis > Agapornis roseicollis. The sequence continues at coordinate 218,628 of NDXB01016762.1, forward strand.
AGCAGCAGTTTTGCAGTGCCATGGCATCTCAGGCAAACTTCACCTTTAAGGACAACAAATACTGTTATACTTACAACAAAGTCTCTCCCTCTACAGAGCACTTCCGCAGGGACTCCACTATGTGGACTAGAAGTATCTTTTGGATAGAGGACATCACTGTTAATTAAAAAAGAAAAACACATTAGTTACTAGGCACTCCAGAAAAAATATGGCATCTGTGCAGATTAATGTAACAAACACGTCCTCCCTGTTCTGCAGTTAAATTAAACCTTTATCCAAAGCCTAGTTTTCATTAAAGGAATTAATATTGGTGTAATTACACCACTACAATTACACTAGTGCAAAAAGGCTTACACCAGCTAAGCATAGCCTTGTGGCTAGCAGATACGTGCAACATAGGTAAAAGCTCTGCTTTGTTCTTGCAAAGCCTATCCCCCTATGGGTTGGTGTAAACAAGACCAGAGTGATCCTAAGAAATGCTTAGGCTAACCTAGTATGCAGCTTGGAAGGCAGCATTTAACCAAAATGCTGATGGATGGGCATAAGGGGTTCTTAATAAAGTCTTTCCCAGCAATCACAGGCTTAAGACAACAGCACTACAAAACATCATGCTCAAACCTAACAGCCCTGAAACCAAGATTAACTGGTGTCCTTGTCTGCTTGCAAGACCAACTGGATGACATTTGCAAGCATGTTAACCGAAGCCTCAAGGCAGCCCAGGTGCATGATCTTGATCATACCCAGGTAAAAGAAATGGATCCCCTCTCAATCTAGAGCTCTGATGTCCACATAGGCTGCTCTGTGCTCAGCCATCCTGAACATGCCACATCTCTACTAGAGATACATATATCCACCTCAGGCTAGTAGGAAAGAATGGGCTGTAACATAAAAGCAAACTGAATACTAATATATAATCTTTTAACATGTTTCTAGCTTCCTTCTGGAATAGCTGGAGGAACAGCCAGGACTGCTGTTAAAACCGTTCATGTTGCTAATACAGGCCTATATCACAACAGCTGAAACACATCCTGCTAATAGACCTGGACTGCTAGGGGGTGCCACTCATGCACAGAGAGCTACTCAAGACATTGTAAATCTCTGCATGCAGTGCTCCACCCAGGTAAAAAAAAACAAACAACCAACCCACAAACAAAAAATCATACTGCACTTTACACTTCAATTCCCAGTGGGATGCTTTATTCTAATAAACAAGAGGATGATACAGAATCCATTTCATACAGTACACTCAGCACTCCACGCTTGATTTAATAAGTGGGTAATGCCTTCCAGAGGGTAGCTTTCAGCTGACAAGAGCAGCATCCACTAATGAACAACACCGTGACTGCACAAAGATCTTTCTTTAGCTGAATTTAGCTAAGAAATACTATAGCTGCCATTGATATAATTTTCTGTGTTTATATTTGACACTAATCTCTGGAAGAATTCGCAGCAGTCCTTTCACAAAAGAACATGAGCAAAACCATCGAAACCATGATAACTCAAATACAAATACAGATTACATCACTGCCCAGCCATAATTTTAGCTCAGGTAGATATTAAGGTAATATCTTTTAATATCAATCATTTGAATTTTGAGTATCTGACTGTCCTAAAAACCACCACACTTTAAATCCAGACTTTACCGTGCTGTGAGTTAAGAACATGGCTACTTTGGGACACAAGGAAGATGAGTATATAAGATCCATTGTTCCAATCCATGTCTCAGTAACAAAGACGAACCATACCTCTTCACCACCCAGTTTCCCTGGACCAGCATTGCCACCTGCTGTATACAGCGGAGAACTGCAGTAGAGTCAGTCCCAGAGCCTAGCAAACTCATCAGATTTGCAAATGGCGTGACCTTCACTGAAAGGCAAAATACAAACTAGATTAAGGGTTTCTTCAACGCATATGATACAGACTTAGATTTATAAATCTAGGATTATTTATGGTCAAAGCTGCAACTTAGAAAAAACCCAAAACCTAAGCTCTACTAAGTTCCCCCCTGCACTACAGCCATCATTTGTCCTGAAAGTATCAGCTAGTGTTGCAAAGTTGATTGGCTTAAATGGTCCCAGTTGACTAGATGAGCTGGTCCCAAATTAACACATTAATAAAATAATTACTGAAAACTCCCCAGAAAATCCCGAAGTGCAGCTTGTTGTGTGAGCCTTCGACTTACACTTTTCACATTCCAGAAGCTAGCTGCTGAAACAAATGGATCCAGAAAGCTATCACCAGATTAGAAATTATTTTAAGACTAAATTGCCTGCAAATATACAGATGAGCAATCAGATCTGCTGAAGGAAAAGGCTCAGGATCTGGATTCTTCACAGAATCAAGAGAGCCAGACAGACTGTCGGGTGGGGTGGCAAGAGTGGCACTACTAGAAAAGATACCTTAGCTGAGGCAATTAAAAGTCACAAAGTGCAAATGTATTACAAAAGCTACAAACCATTCTTCATCAGTATCTTGATCTGATCAGCAAGGGGTAAAGTTCTCAGCTGGGCCATAGAAAGCACATTGCTTGGAGCCATTGGTTTGTCACTGCAGATAAACAGATTTGCAGCCCATGAAAACAAGCATCCAACCAATATGGACTTCGAACATTCTGTACAAACACTTACCTCTCTTCCTCTACACTTGGAGGCATCAGCATCATTAAATATTCACTAGGAGAAAAGAAAACACATCCTTAAAATGCTTGTCTTGGGACTTCCCCAGTTTAAATATAGTTAATTCTTGCTTAGAGCAATACTACCTGTGTGAACCTCCAAAACAAACATTAGCCTGAAAAGAGAGCTCTCCCCTTTCCTCTCCCATCTTCCTCTGTAAATTCAGTACTAGTAAAAACTATTGACATTCCTCTGACCAAAGAGAAAGCATTAAATAAATACGAGTCAGCATCCTGACTCCTCTGTTCAGATGAGGCATCCAAACAGAGGAACTGCAAGAGTAAATACATTAAACACAGGTGCTCTGATAGAGCAGTAAGAGGGGTCATGTGAGGTCCTGCAGACAGAGAATTGGGCCAGCTACAAAAAGTCTTTTCCACCCATATAATTACCAGTGTCTGTAAGGAAAGAATCAGATTCAAAAGACTTCTCAGAACACCTAGCACTGTTGCACTGATATGGTGAATGTTAAGAACAACACACCCAGACCATTGAACAGGGAGAGTCTGCCACTTTACTACTACTTTGGCCACAGTTGTACCAGATTACAGTGAAGAATTAGTATTGACTGCATCATGGGAAGGTTCCTGTACAGCTGAAGTCCCCAAGAAACAAAACCAAACATGTTTCAAGTAGTTTCAGGTGTCTCTCACAATCCACAAAAATTATGTAAGATTTGCTAACACAGAAAGTTACTGACTTAAACAGGAGAGGTTTAGATTGGATATAAGGAAGAAATTCTTCCCTGTTAGGGTGGTGAGATGCTGGAATGCGTTGCCCAGGGAGGTTGTGAGTGCTCCATCCCTGGCAGTGTTCAAGGCCAGGTTGGATGAAGCATTGGGTGATACGGTTTAGTGTGAGGTGTCCCTGCTTATGGCAGGGGGGTTGGAACTGGATGATCTTAAGGTCCCTTCCAACCCTAACTATTCTATGATTCTNGATGAAGCATGATACGGTTTAGTGTGAGGTGTCCCTGCTTATGGCAGGGGGGTTGGAACTGGATGATCTTAAGGTCCCTTCCAACCCTAACTATTCTATGATTCTAAGACTTCAGAATTTAAATTGGTTTTAACCAGAAGGAGCTTTTACTTTTCTCTCACACTATGTGCAGTCTCAGTAACACAGGGCTGTGATAATGTACAAGAGGCTACAATCCCGAATGAAAACAGCCACTTTCAATCTCAGAGTACAGGGAAACAAAGAAAGCAACCTGAATAAGTCAAGAGCTAGTTTGTTTCTGTATTTTTTAAACAATTCAATTTTTATCATGGCTACAGTCCTCACAGAATAGACTTTTAAAGAATACACCCGCTTAGTACTCTGAAAACAGACCCAACAAATTACTGCTATTTCTGTAGGAAACCATCAAACCATTACCTGGGAGATTTAATTAATTCCGTGTTTTCAGCAAGGCCATGACCTTGACTAAATAAATACTGGCGCTCGTGTTCCGAACGGCTATCCTGGAGATATGGAAAGAACAAGAGTCACCGTCACATACTGAAAACATAGAAAATGCCAAAGAGATGGCTTCCTCATTCCAAACTGTGACTGCACTGTCAGTACTGCACCACTTAAGCATCCACCTCACTAACTCCCAACATCACTAAGATGCTCCCGTGATGTGGCAACATTTCTGTTGCTAAGACTTCAAACTCTCCTGATGGACATGCATGTGGGTCAGACAACCAGGATTTCTGACACTCAACTGACTGGGTTCTTCATGTTTTCCACAAATTCCAGTTCATAATACAAGACCTAAATGATTCTTGAATTCAGACCTCCCCTTTGTCCAACTCTCAGTTTTAAACCTTTGCCGTTGTGGAGACTCCAAAGCATTATCTGGTGGAAGAGATACAGAGCACTGCAGGGGCTGTTAAAACCTACAGACATACTTTTGTTCATTATCTTTTGATGATTCCCTGATTCCCATGGGCCCAAACTTAGAAACAGTTTTACATTTGGCTGAGCCTTCAGGCCTAGGCAGCCTCTTCAGCAGCCAGAGTACACCTACCTTCAAGCCATAATAATGTAGATGAACCCAATGCTCTTCTGCTTGTCTCTTCTGCAGGAATTCATAAGACTGAACACGCCGTTGACGAGCTTGTTCAGTCTCAGGGCGAGAGAATCGTACCTGGAAGATTTGGGCATCATTAAATACAACCCCAAAACTTGCAAAATAAAACACCTGCATTATTTATTTGGTACGTAAGTAACAGCAGCTAGGGGCCCTAGCTCAAATGAATCACCCACTGCTGTCAGTGCAATCTTTATGCTTCTGCAACAAGGGCAAGCCCCTCTTGCTTCCTCCCTCCCTAGCCCAGGGTCACCAGGACTAGCTGGGGTTTCCTGCCCTTTTATTTGGGTGTAAATTGTCATGCTATCTTGTGAACTGTTGCCTGAACCACCATAGAAAGGAAGTCTGGACATACAGTAATTTGCTTAACATCATCTTCAGCTTCATCCTGGGATGAATCACCACCTGCCAGAAAATACATCAGTATAAACATACCACTGCAGTAAAAAAGCCAAACCAAATCTGTAACCATTTGAGGGCCCATGCAGGAAAGAAGTGGTACTAGGAACTACATAACTATGGGTTCAACCCCAGCTTGCCAAAGTATGCAGTGTATAACAGCACCACACTGCTTCTGGGACAGGAGATACTCCTCCCACAAGTTTGCAGTGCGACATTTCAGTGGCAGTGTTGACACTCCCTACTGCTGCCCTTTGACACTACCCACCACCTCCTATGTCTCTGCCAATCGCCCACACTGTGCCCTCAAAAGCGTATATACACCTACACTGAAAACAGCATCAGTGAAACAATCTGAAAAATGGCCTTATAATTAATATGTTATAATAAACACCTTCAGAACATAATGGCCTCTATCAATAAAATTATAGAGAGAACTCGTATCTCACCTCCCAAAAGAAAACACAACTCAGGGAGCATTTACCTTCATTAGCAGCTTCTCTTTCACGGTGTTTTGCATCAGCTTTGTCCAAGTAGGTGAAGCTTGGCCTCAGCTGAAGAATTCCATGTAGTGGAGTCAGGTGAAGTTCACCTGCAAAAGAGAATTAACATTGGTTAAAACCATTCACTTTTTTTCCCCCCTCCTGCACAAAACCAGCACTTTTCATCATCTCCCTATCTCTGTAAAGGCACAACTTCAACTGAACATAAATATTTCATACAGTAGAGCTTAAACAGGAACTGTATGAAAAATTCATCCAGTGTTCAGGATTTCAAAGGAGTATGAAAGATCAAGACCTATTTCTGCTACTTTCTTTTCTGTGTTGAAACCAGATCCTGTAGAAAGCCACATTCTGGCTCAGACCTGACCTATAGTTCAGGAGACTCCTGGTAAAACAGTCATTACTGAAGACAATCTACATATTTTCACCTCAAACAATCATCAGATCAAACCTCTGGCATGGCATTAGGAGACAAGAGGGCAAAAAGTGTTGAACAGGAAAGTGACACAGACACCATTAGATAAAGATAGTAATATAAATAACAATAATACACTTATGCTACAAATGTATATTATTTCAGGCCACCAACCACTGTTAAGATCCTGGAGGCATCTACAAACCCAGTGTCTTTATGTAATATTTACAACTTTGCTAGATGTTCTTAAGGACTCTGAGGACATGGACAAGGAAAGACTTTCCTTTCTTTAAAGACACATTAGTCAATTAAAACAGGCTGAAAATAAAAGGAACAAACAGGTCTGACTTCACTCCTGAAATGACCGTGTTTCACTCCTGAGGGGAAAGCAACTTACCTTTTTTATACACAGCAGCTGCATAGCGGGAAACGTTACTGGCAGCTTGTGAAGAGCAGAAAGTCTGCTTGTCCATCAGCTTCCTGCAGACAGATGAATGCTGTGAGACTGTATTCCACAGACAATGTGGCATACAGATGTTGAAGTTTTGAAATCACCAATTCCCAAAATGGACTATCAACAACTGCAGCAAATACATATAAACTCTTATATCTGTTTGCAATTCAGAATTTATGAAGCACACAAAAAGTGTAGGTTATTTCTAAGAATACTTGCTACATAACAGTGTCCAGAGCACCCCCCAAAACTGTCCAGCCCCTTGTTCTCACCTTTCCCTGAAGCTCTAGTGGCCATACATATGTCTATGCCCACGATAAAAAGGAAATGAAGACAAAGAGGACACCTACGAGGAATATGTACTTGTTTCATCTGTACATGTGCCATCTACATTGAGAGCAATCTGTTCTCCCTTGCTGCGACAGTAGTTAGGATTCAAAGTATCAATGGCCATTTCAAGTTCAACCTAAACAATAGGAAAGACAGGTAATTACCATGGCAGGATCCCAAACATGAATTAAGTTTCAATCCCACACTTGCTAACATTTTCATAGGTTTACAGCAAATTTAAATACGTAAGTGGCATCACTCAAATCCACAGAGCAATACATAAAGTTAAGCCTATATATGGGGGTTTGTAAAATAGGGACATTTTAAAAATAAGCTGGAGATATATCAACTCCTATAGAAATGAATGGGAGCAGAAAAATGAGTTCTTTATGCAGCCTTAAAACACACTTTCACTTTGTTGGATATTTCCTGCTACACTATCAGTCTGCTTTACTTATCAAGTACAGATCAAATGCATAAGCAATATCTTTCAAGGATCCCCACCACTGAGGATCCATTCAGATTCTCTCAAATTTATGGTATGTTTCCTTCTAGTTTGGGTAACAAGCATATAAAGTAACTATGTCTTCCTCAGAGGCAAAGGCCTTGATTCAGGTCAGTTTGAGGTTGCAGCTGACTTACAGTTATTCTTAATTCACACTGGTTGAAACACAGAAACAAGCTCCAAGCTTTTAGTTACAGGAAGAACTACTCCCCCCCTCAAACTTTCAACTTCAGACAAATGTTCAAAAATAAGAACTTTCCTGCACAGCATTTCTATTTACATACTGTGACAATACAGTATATATTCTTCACCAGGATGTGCTGTATATCACAGCTATTGCCTCATTTTTTTCCCCTTTACTTGCAATCTGAAGTAGTTACAAGTCCCTGGATGAGACGGCAGCCTTGCAAGTCTCCAGAGGGCTTACAATGCAAATGTTTGCTAATTTTAACAGCATACTTCCTGAACACAACATGCATCCTAACTCCAAGGTTCACATAAGCACTCTTCTACACATTTCCCAGAATAAAAGATATCACAGACATCTATTTCTGCATTTTTTAAACAAGTCATTTTAAAATCACAGCCACAGTTTTGGGATACATTAGCAAGCAAGTGCAATCATTCTGGCTTTAGCTACCTATTCACTACCTATACAACCTCACTGACTTCAAAAGGACTGCTGGTGATTCACGGTCAGGCAAGTGAGAAATCAAGACCCACAATGATGCTAAAAGACAAAGTATGCCTCAAAACCTCAACTCTTTCCTGACTATTGTAAAGACCTTACGAATCAAGATGTATTCACACAAGCACCTACAGACTGAAACAGCATTAGGAATGATGTTTCCCTGTGTGATTTTATATTAAGAGTGGCTTTTCCATCATGACTTTAAGTCCTCTCTTTATAAACTGCTCTTATTCTAAACTCTACTTTACAGGCACAATGAAAGACTCCCCCAGACCACCAAGCACAGAGATCTGGTGCTGCAAGTAGTTGCATAGTTGTAACAACTTAAGAGCACATTTTGTGTTTCCCAAGTACACTCTGCACAACATAGAAAAAATTGTATAGACTGGACTCAAATGATGACCAACCTTTTGCTGCTTTGGCTTTATCTTTGCTGATAGATGCGTAACATCATCGTAGGTCATGGAAGCTGGACGAATAGGATACTGGAAAACAAACCCATTTCATAAACCCCTCTTCATTTAAAGATCAAAGAACTTCACAGAAATTAACTCAATCTTCCCTGTCCCTTCATCCCACTTGCCAGATGGATACAAGACATCAAGAAAAGAAATTACTTGACTGATTTGTGAGTCATCAGTGTATTTGGGAGCATAACCTAGAAAGCCTGTTGCTTTCCCCTCAGTCCTCTGTTTTTATTGCTACACAACCCCCTTCCTGTCCCTCAGTAAATTGTAACACAGGAAAATGTGTTACATTAATCTCACATTAGTCCAGCTGAAAAAGGAAGTGTTAAAAGTAATTAGAAACCTATCCCTCAGCATTACTTTTAGATAATAACTCTGCAAAGAGTTAAAATATCCGTGTGTTTGCGCAAGTAGTGTTAGCTTACAGGATATAGGCCACATGTAGTCAGGACATCAAAAACAGGTTTAGCCACATAAGTCTCTCTTCCAAACCATCTGGGAATGCTGAGGGGATAGTGTGGTACCTGCATGAAATTCTCCAGCCACAGCAGCATCCTGTTCAGAGGTGCTGTTTCTCCAAAATACTCACAGGCCCCATCACTCCCTCCTGACATAGAGTAACTGTGGGTAGATGTCCCAGGGGCAAAGCTGCATGGCCTGGTCCAGTGTGTCTACTTCTGCTGGCACATGCCATGCAGAGGATCTGGACAGGAGGCACTGGGCTTGCCAGTGGGCATCACTGGTTTATGCTGAACATTTCATCCAACAGCTTCAACATACTTCCCATTTTGCAGATGCAAAAAGCGAATCACAAGGATAAAATTATTAGAGAAATTCAGTGGCAGAATGGAAAACAGACCTCTACCTTCCTAACACATTTCCAAGTTCCACTTAACCACTAGTTGATTTTATCTCCACAGTGTAAGGGGGCTCTTCTGATGTCTCACAATAATTTATGAATACTGATGACGTTCTAACTAGAGCCAGTCCTAAAGAAATATGTTTAGTAAAGATGGCAAAAATCAGTGATGACAGAAGATGGCTGACAGACTGCAGATTTACCCAAACCACGATAAAAAGACATCATCTACTAAAAGCACTCCCCTAGGGTGGTTAAAGGGAGTAATTTAATGACAAGCCTGTGTCATGACAACTTCTCTCTTGGCAATGATTTAATACTAAGTATTTCAAAACTGACTGAGACCCAGGCAGGCTTGCCTATAGCAAAGATCTTGGCAGGCTGAAGCAGTAAGGAAAGTTACTGCTCTGTTTGTTTAAATTTATTTTAAACAAGCTATCACTGTACACAAGTTAACTGAAATACCTGAAATAGATACAGCTTCTCCAACAGACTTCTGGCCAGGAACACGTCAATCTAAAAAGCAAATCAAACAACTTTCATCAGATCCCAGCTGTAATTGATAAAAGTACCATCCCTAGAGCTCAAATGCTGACAGTTCCAACTTTTGGCTTTTCATTACAAACTCTAACATAAACCACATTTATGACTCTCTTGTGAAAAGTCTCCTCTCTGCTGATTTCAACTTGGAATTCTGCAGTTGGCTTTTTTTAAAAAACAAAGAAACAAAAAAACCCCACTATGAGGAGGCAGCAGGCAGTGGCTTTAGCTGTGTTTTACCTCTCTAAGCAAACCTGGCAAACAAATCTGAAATGAAAGAGGAAAATGTTTTTCCAAGGGGCTGAAGGAAATCTGTTATCACAATTACAGAAAGATGAAGTTCTCTCTTTGGCAGAAGCTACTGAAGAGTAACTTTAGTACTAGTATTTTGTCATAAAATCTTTCTAAATCAGGACAAAAGACAACCACTACCCAAATCTGATTCTGTATTAGCATTTTGCCACCAGCATAGAAAAATCCATAGATGTTTCATGAATATTCACATATGGAAGCTGCCATCTTATATACCTTTAGATACGCTCCTGACAATTCCCACTCCTCGTGTGGCTTTTTTTCCTTCCTTGCACTTCTGGTATGTAAATTCAGACATAAAAGTGAACAGAAGACTGTGACTGTTCTTTGGGGCACAGAATTCCTTTACATAAGTCCAGAATCAGAACACAACTGCTTATTTTAACAGAAGGCATGAAACATTTTAGCTTCATATTTAACAGTATTAACTCATCAAAGTCATTCTGATTTTTTACAGCCCTCAGAGACATACAATAGAGTCATGGGAAGCACACAGTGGTAGAAGCAAGTTCCCTACCTGTTCTCCTCTTCTGACATGGAATGATTATGAAGGTTGAAAAACGAAAGCTGAATCTGTCAACATATATACCACTATTCTGGCAAAATAGATACCATGGGCCATATACGTGGCCCACACAACTTATTTCCTTGCACAGAGCAAGCCATTGGGTTATAAGACAACCACCAACGCAGATGACACATTGTTTCAGCAATGTAAGACCACCAGGAATAATAAAGAAAAAGCAACTCATGTACAAGCACTGCTGCCACATAGTACTTTTACCTCTTGTATAATTGGATCATCATCTTTATTTGCCATGCTAAGATATAAAAAGCTTTTTCTTGGCTTATTCCTTGGCACAACCTGAAAGAAAACAGAAATGTCATACGAGTCAATACATCTGTGCCATGTACGACATGCCTAGAGTATCTGTTCAAGTTAACTTGGTTCCTTTCAGTGGCAATGCATTCACTCTGGTTTTTGAGGGAATGTATGTGTTTCAATTATCAGGCCCCTAATACTTCACAATCTTGACTGCCAGAAAATTTAAGAAACAAGTGTCTCAAAAATAGGTAAGTTCATGTAACTTTTCTGAAAGCCTGTTCTGTATGAAAGAAACCACTAAATCAGTGTTCTACAGAGGGAAAGACAGGCCTTTTATACCTGCAGAAAGTTTATCTTTTATATACTGCATAACTGTAACACACAGGCAGCAGTGATTTTCCAGTGAGCACATCTGTAAGTTCATTGGCTGGTCAGTCAGCATGTATGAGCTCTGAAACTGCCGCTGCAGTCGCCACTGTCCCTATGGACAGCGGCACACGGGTCAGTAGCTTTCCTCCTCAGGAAAAATCCCTGAAAGAAGGTAACAGAGAAAGCTCCCACCTAAAGAGGTGAGAGAAGAAAAAAGCCTGTGTAAACCCTGCGCTTGGGACCAAAAACTAAATACTCCCATCCATGAATACACTGACCTCGATTTCATTTACCTGTCATGTTGTCTCCTGACCTACCATGCTTCAGACCACATTGCTCTGAAATATGTTCCTCAGCTTCTCTTAAGGTCCTCTGAAATCATTGGAACAAGAGATTTTACTTCATAACTAAACCAACTCCAAAGAAAATAAGACTCTTATATTAATTGGGTGCTGGGTGCTCTAGAGCAAAGAGTCTTCATGTTCAATCCAGTGCTGAGGTCAGTGTCATGTCTGGTTCAGATCTTTGAATAAAATATGGTCCCTCAGCTAAAGCAACAACAGTTTTCCCCCTCTGAAATCTAACAAAATGATCTGCTAATTACTTGGGATGCCACTGCAACAATGTAAATCAGTTCAGATCATTTAAAACACTGTCACTCAGCCGGTACTGGTCAAGATAGCCATACAAAAATAAGACCTCTCACAAACTGATTAAGGAAAGTTTTAGCAACAAAGATAATCTGGCAAAGAAATGAGATCTACGTTGAGGAACTTTCCTTTGCTGCCTTCTACTCTCAATGACAGCTTGTTTCTTTGCTGGACCTCCCATAGAGGAAGAGAAAGAGGCAGCATCCAGGATGAGCTGGCAACAGAGAGGCTGGGAAAGAAAGCAGCCAGCATCCATGTTACATCCAAGATGGTGGTGGGTTTTTTATTGAAATACACAAGCCACCATAGTCTGAGCAGCTCAGGATATTTCAACAGACCTTCAGGCTTTTCAAAATATGATGTTAATATACACGCAGTTATCTAAGAAACCTTTCAGAGAGGCTGGATAGATATTCTGCGTATAAGTGTTATCAACATCACTACATGGGCAGATTTCCATTCCGGCAACACCTCTGGTTTATTTACATTGTTTCTACCACTTCGCCTGGAAATATGATTTCATATTTTTCACTTACAGGTTTTCCACTACCAAAAAAGCACCCCTCCCTGCCAGTACTGAACTGGAATTTTCCATTTCTTTATGCACCAGCATATCGCTGGCTCTTCCCACCATATATCTGTATTTGAGAATTTACCCCTTCATAATATTTCAGACTCATATTTGAAATAATTCTGTTGAAATGCAAACCCTTCACAATAAAAAGCCAGTGTCTTAAGCACAGACTGAAGCTGTTACTGCACAACTGTATGTGATACCTGACAGAGATCAGCGTTTCCTGCAGTCAGGAACTCAGTTCTTCCCAGAAATACATGCATGAGTATGTTGCTTTGAAGAAATTAGATCTGCCAGTTCCAATTTTGCTTGCTCTGCTCGTATCCCCTGGGTGGCCTGGTACAGCAGGCTCCTGCAAAGCCAGCTCGACAGCACCACATGAAGTGGAACAACTGCAGTTTTCATTCAGAACAGAGCTGATGACTGGAGGATGCCCAAGATGTGTGAGAACATGTGAACACCAGAAGGCGGGAGACTTGGGTCCAAACACTCCTTCCTCACCCCCCTGAGAGGACTGGGAACCACCCTTCTCTTCTGGACAGCCGGTGCCAAGCATGTGCTAGCTGTTCCTCTCTCCTGAGAAAGCTATTCCACTTTCCAGAATAGAAATAAAGATTTTCTGGGCTGAGGAGAGAAAGGGAAACAGCCTGAAGGGCCTGGTCTCTGGTCTGTCATCTGCTTCAACAATTATAGACAAAATCTTTATGAATGCAGCTGTCAGTACTCAAGGAAAATGTTGCATTACAGAGATTACATTTTTTCTTATTCAGGCAAGGATAAAGAATGACTACAGCTCCTTTCATTGGAGCCTGACAACGACAGCTCTAAATAGGAAGGAGTGTGTCCCAGCACCATTTGTAATACTCATGCAACGTGAAGGAATCTTCTCAATCAGAATGAAGCTTTCTACATCTATAGTGTATATGTATGTACATGGTGGAGTTAATTTTTACATTTGTCATATGACACCATAAAAGTGACAGAACAGAATTAAGATGGCAATATGGTCATCATCAGTTTCAAATTTCCTTCTGGCATAACTGTTTTCTTTTAAAAGGGACTTTCCTTTAAGGTGCAAATCAAAATGTAATGCAACTTATTAGTATGAATCATTACACTTTAGAACCAGTTGCAGGAGGGCAAATCTTTCTCCTGCAATGTGACCAACTATAGGACCAATGAAACCACGTATTAGCTGCCTGCAACATCAATTGAGAACCAATGAAGAAAAACATTGTGGTTAAAGAACTGTAAACATCAGTAATGCAGCAACTGAATCCTACCTCTAAGTTGGAGATCAGAAGGCCATCTGAGTACTAGAGCTGTCTTTTAAAATGTTTATTACCACAGACTTTAATACAACTGTAAGAAGGAAAATTGCCAATCTGCTTGTCTGCTGACACACACAGACGTTTAGCCAGGCTTGCAATAAATGCTCCCGCAAATTCAGGTCTCAGGATGACCCAAATTTGTCAGTAATAATGGACCCCCAAAGTCCCAACACTGAAACTTTAAACAGTCTTTGTGTATAATTATGCAGAGCAGGAAAGGCCAGAAACTCTTGCTGCATCAGTGCCCTAAAGTACAGATAATGAACCAGCAAAGTAGGAAAAGTGCCATCTCCTGAATCACTACCGTAATTTCCCTGGCACCTGCCCTTTCTTCTGTAGGCTTCTCTCAGCAGGGCCCTAGCAGCAATCTTCTAGCCCAAGGTGGCCCATGGCATACTGTAAAATGGAAGCTGGAAAAAAAGCTGAAGCACCTTCCAAACATTGATGATAATTACCATTTTGACCTAAGTATTTGCTTAGCTCTCTCCCTGTTCTGCTTATCTGCAAGCAGCTTTGCACAATCATCTTCTAATAGTGAACCCCATGAGGGCTCCTCTGCACCAGGACCTCTCTTTGGAGGGGATGTCACTGAACCACATCTTCAGGATTTAAGAGACTGTGCATTAAGCAGGAACCTCTCTTTTAACACCTCAACGTTTATGTACGCAAGTGCCAGGCCCGTTCTGCCAGGGGCAGGCATTAAGCTTTTCATTGCTGTGTGGTAACTCTCGCAGGGGCAGCCCCTGTAGCGGAGCCAAGCCCCATCTTCCCTCCACGTCTGCGGCCCCGAGCACCTCAGCGCTGGAGCCCACCGCGGCTTCTTCATTTCTACCAACCCGCCTCCTCCCGACACAGCACCCGGCAACAGAGGGGAGCGCATGGAGGGAGGCCACGGCCAGCTGCCCAAAGGCGCACCTAGCACGGGGTGAGGCAAACGGCCCCCGGCACAGCAGGGCAGTGCTACCAGCCCCGCAGAGCCGATGCTCAGCTGCATTTTTGAGGTGTGAGCTGCGCCCTTCCAAGGCGAGAGGCGTAGAACTGCCGACACCGGGCGGAGCGCCCACGGCCCGATCGGTGCCGCCGCTCCACAGCCCCGGGAGATTTGGGCGGTGAGGAGAATAGAGGAGCCCCGGCCTGGGACCGGACCCCGACCCCCGGCCGCTCCCCTCAGGGCCCCGCCACGGCGGCTCCACCCCGCGCCGGCTCCTGTGAGGGTCCCTTCCCCACGGCGGTGGCCCCATGCCGCCGGTACTCGCCCCGGTGCCTAGCCCCCAAAGAGTCCCCTCTCCACAGCCCACTCCGGGCAAGCAAAGCCCACCTCAGCCCAGGCCACGCTCCTTCCTCTCCACCGCCTTCAGGGTCCCCGTGGCTCGCGCGCCCCAGGGTTGGCGCAAAACTGGGGCCGCAGCCGCCTACCTAGCGCTGGGCCGGCACGGGCAGCGGGGCGCCGGCTCCCCGGTGGCGGCGCGCGGCGCGGCGGGCAGCGCTCAGGCAGCGGCCATGTTGGCGTCACTCCGGCCGGCACGTGGGGACGCGGCCCTCCTCCTACCCACAATGCTCTCACGGGCGGCGCGGCCGCCAGGGGGCGCTGCATTTGGCGGCAACAGAAAAAGACCCGCTGGCAGCGGTGGGATTCGAACCCACGCCCCCGAAGAGACTGGAGCCTTAATCCAGCGCCTTAGACCGCTCGGCCACGCTACCGCCACATCGACATCTTCCTCGCCACCACTTATACTCCAACAAAGTCTTTTCCCTCCTTTTCCTCCTTCACGGCGCCTGCCTCAGGCAGCCGCTCTTTCCGCACACCGCTTCCACCTCAAAACTAAAACACGGCTGGTACTTCAACCCCTGTCCACAACCAGGTGTAACTGCAGCTGTGCGCTGCGATCGGGAACGGGCTGTGAGCGGGCAGCGCCCCGCAGGGAACCGAGTATGCGGCGCGGCTGAGGGCCGGGCTGGGCCAGAACTGGGCTGGGGCCGATCCTACTGCCCCGCTGCCACGTGGATGCCAGGACGCAGCCTTTGCTGTACGCGGGGGCACTGCCTGTGCACCCCTTCTGAACGCCTGAACAAAACCAGATGAATTTAAGTTTTTGCTGCAAAGCTACAACTCCCTGAATTGGCAGAGGCAAAAATCAGCAGACGTCATGGTTGACATGGTGGGGTTTTGCTTGCAGCACAGGGCCCAGCACAGCAGCAGCAGCAGCAGCAGTCAGTACAGCTGTTATGAAAAGGGGAGTGTAACATATCTTTGGCAGTGTTCGAGGCCAGGCTGGGCTGGTGCCGTGGTTCAAGCCAAGACGGTAACTTTTTATTCCTCAAGAAAACTTATCAGACTTTCAGGCAAAATGTGAACAGAGACTCCCAAGGGGCACCAGGCAGCTGAGGTCATAAAGCAGGGACTATAGCCTCATTTGGGGTGGCAGGGACGTCAAAGCACTTCCAACCCTCTGCCGTGGGCAGGGACACTTTCCACTAGACCATGTTGCTCCAAGCCCCGTCCAACCTGGCCTTGAGTGCTGCCAGGGATGTGGCAGGCACAGCTTCTCTGGGCACCCTGTGTCAGGGCCTCAGCACCCTCACCATTATAAGAGGCTGCAGCTTTGCAGAGTCTTCCTAAAAATTTCATTCACTGCCTACAAGCACTGAGAAATAACAGCACACACATCTGCATGAATGAGATCCTTCTTCAGCACTGCTGCAGTTTTACACTCCCAATTCACTGCGCTTTCAGAAGGATGCAGGGTTTTCTAAGCACACAGGGAACCAACTCCTCCCACGGCCCTGGCTACAGAAAAGCAGGAGAGGTTTGGGAGGAGCAGACCTCAATTGGCTTCACACAGCAAACTTCTGGTTACACACAAAAGTTCAGGGAGAGTCTGGTGTAGCAGTTCCTAAGCTCTTGCCCGGGCAGCAGTGGACCATCCCCACTGGGGGATGTGGGTTACCATCCCCAGCACTGCATTTTCGATGGGGGGGGGGGGGGGGTGGGGTAAGTGCATGGGAGA